>JAHLJT010009355.1:113446118-113526796 GCA_031308135.1 Acheta domesticus
GGAGCAAAGCTTGTGCGCAAAGAGTGCAGAGCCCACTATTAAATGTATTACAAGTTCAGCATGTGAAGTTGTAATGCATGAAGTTGGTCACTTAGTTCCCTTGGTGGGCCATTTTTTGGTGTTAGTAGTGCCCTTCTGCTGCCCGTAAAAGACGTTACAGACACTCCCTTTGCGGCTGCGAACCCGATATAGACTGCTCAAACTTGATTACGGATGTTAAACTTTGTGAGAGCTTGCGAAGAATTAAAAAAAATTGTATCACAAGATTTCTCCCCGCAGTCTTCAACTCATCTTGCATCGTAAACATGTTAAAATTTGAAATTAAAAACTTGTTTCATTTATATCTTTTATCACTAAATAATTTGCGCACGGTCAAGCTATCGCGTCCTTTTTCTCGCAAGTGTGCACACAAAGCCATACCATGCGTACTATTATAAGATGTTTAAAAAAAAGTGCTTACCTCACTGACAATCTCTGTTTTAAACTCGATTTATAGTTCGAGTAAAACATCTCCTTTACGTCCAGATGTCGCAACTACACGCCAACATGCACTATCAAATATTTAGGAAAGTTGCAACATCTCCATGTAAGTCAATATACATTTGCAACCATATAAGTCAATAATATGTTCCTAGAGAGGTCAGACGTACCAGGATTCTGAAATATTTATTACAAGTTTAATGAAGTTACCATGTACCGAGATGAAGATATCCTGGAACGTTTGAATATCAAGTTTTAAGTCTATGATAATTGATGATCAATGATTGAATATTAGTAATTTTGTATTCTATAACATAAAGCTAACACCTATATTACAAATGACTATGATATTGGTGAAAACACTGCCACAAAAACCTTACGAGTTACAAGAATGGTCTTTTTCCAGCATTTGCTATACTAGCATGATGGAAAGATCATTTTTGGTAGAAATGGGTAGAACGTCTTGGTCTTCCATTTAGTTTATCGATATAAAATGTGTCGATATTGTGTTAAGTATAAAGAGCCTCCAGTACGCACTAAGAACGTAATCGAGTTATAAAACGAACAATTTCAGAATTTAAATGAATTGCCATTGGTTTCAGGAATTTTACTGAAACTACCAGGCATTTTCGAAGGTTGGTACTGGGATATACATTGAATCATCTGGCAACGCTGTATGTACCAATATATTACTCCAATACTACAACCAATTATGAATCATAAAATTGAAAGATATTCATGAGTAATACACATTCATGCCCAAACGCATTTTAACTAGAGCTTTCCATAAGCTTGGAAAAGTTGACGCCATTCTTCTTGTGAATGTGCACTCCAGCGCCGCCCTCCGGGGCCCGTGGCGCCCGCCTGGCGAGGATTGTGAGACGTAGGCCTGGCAGCATTAGGCGGCCTCGGCCCCGCCCCCTCGCTGATTAATACGAATGGGCTACAGAGTGCTCCACACGCTGGCCCAGGCCTCGCTGCGCAGCCTCTGAACCAGGCTTTGAATATCACCCTCGTTACGTCTACTTTGATTTACGTCTTGCAAAAAAAATTTTTTTTTCGTATTAATTGCTTCTCTTATAATGAATTTCCAGATGTTTTATTGTTTTATAAGTGAAGGGTGGATTTTAATGAAATGCCATTTTTTTATTTTTAGTTTATTTTTATTTTATTTTATTTATTTACGTCAAAAAAAAGTTTAAAACTGCGTTTGACGAGCTATGGGGAGAAGTGAATTTTGTGCACGTTTTCATAATTCTGTGGTCTCTATCCTAAACCATATTCTAGTCGAAATTTGAATATAGAAAAGAGAGGTTTTTTACGAGTTTTGTTGACAAAATATTCGCTCCTATATAATAAAATATATTTTCAAAGATAAATTAGCTATAAACTCCTGCCCTGAACCCTCATGTTCTTCATGAAAGAATAATAGTTTTTGACGCGATAATATGAAAAGCGATAATTTGAATAACTATATTTCCCGCTGAAATTCAGAAGACATGCACAAATAATGAAGTTACATTTATGTCCAGAAGCAAAACAAGGGACCATCTCAGCATTTGCTTGAGGATCAGGGAAACTGGACGAAAAACCTGATCGAGATGGGGGCCATTAACCCAGAAACTGTGGTACAATACTTGTTAGATTAGACAATACTTTTTAGTTACTGCATTGTTTAGAACAATGCCTTTTAGTATATTCATTAATTTAATGTCATGATGAAAGAAATCGTTTTACATTACTTTTTTTGCATTTTTTGCCTATTTCAACTAACAGGTAACTTTTTACCCTTTTTTTCGGTCATTTTTTAATGTTTTTTTGCTGATTTCATCAATTTTAATATCATTTTAATGGTACTTGCTTCAAATAATATTTACGAGAAACAACAAATGGTCTCCATAGAGTTTCTGAGTAGCCTATTTGATTTCTTCACTCAGAAGTAGTAATGTCAGCCGTTATATGTAATCTAAGGTTCCTGTGACGCCTATCAGCAAGCTTACCTTTACCATTATACCATTACAAATGTGTTGTCTGGAATAATTATATTAGAGGAAATACATTTCCGCTTTAATTTATTTCTATGCAATTGGCACTTGACAAATACATTGGTGAATGGGTTTATCTGTTTATTATCAGTAAAGACGACCACACTTAAAATAATACTGTTTTTTAAAATTTATTATTAATTCTTGAAATAAGTGTAAAAACTTTGTTGCAGAATATTTTAACTTAAAAATTCATTAAGGTTAAACTGACGCTATACAAAATATGGACTGTACTTCTTTACAAAATAATAGTTAATAAAAATAATAAGTAATAATATCACCGCGGAAGCCTAAACAGTACTTGCTTCTCTTCGCTTCCCTTCACTGCATTGCATTACATTGACCTGTGTTTTTTTTCACATTCCGTACACTCCCCTTCATAACACATCACTGCACATAATAGAAATAATAATAATAATAATAATAATAATAATAATAATAATAATAATAATAATAATAATAATAATAATAAAGGCTTAAAAGGGGGAGAAGGAAGCCAGAATCGGAAGCACTTGTAATAGCTGCCCAAGATCTGGCCTTGAGAACACGACATTATGTTACAGCGGTTCTCAAAATTTCCCAAGATGATAAATGCCGCATTTGTCAAGAACACGTAGAAACCATTGATCATATTGTCTCAGGTTGTCCAATCCTAGCAAAGACCGAATACTTGAAAAGACACGACAGGGTGTGTAGTTACCTCCACTGGCAGATCTGTACCGCCCTCGAAGTTCCGAACACATGACCCAAGTGGTACGAACCCAGTGGTCACCGAAACCGGTGACATCTGTTGGATTGTGTACGATATTGTACGACCAACAAATTCAAACTGATCGCATGATAGCGGCAAACAAACCGGATATAGTCATCCGGGATTTGGAGAACCAGCTACCTAAGGAGCAGATCGATGACTATCAGTGCCTCTACAATACTTTACGCAGAATGTGGGCTGCAAAGCAATTTCTTGCACTTCCCAGTCTTTGAATTACCAGGGAGTTTAGACAAGTTCTTACTCAAATTTTCCGGAACAAATCCCAGAGCTCCGATAACTATCGGGACGACCTGTGCTTTTACGCCCCACATTCGGCTGATCTCGATTTCCAAACTCTTGTATTTAAGATGTTTCTCTGCCTCCTTGGTAACGACGTTTTGATCGCAAGGTACAGCAACATCGATAAGTAACACGATTTTTTCGCCAAATCCCGAATAACTATATCCGGTTTTGTTTGCTGCTATCGTGCGATCAGTTTGTATTTGTTGGTCGTACAATATCGTACACAATCCAACAGTCGTCACCGGTTTTGGTGAGTGTTCGTACCACTTGGGGCATGTGTTTGGAACTTCGAGAGCGGTACAGATCTGCTAGTGGAGGTAGCTACACATCCTGTCATGTCTTTTCAGGTATTCGGTCTTTGCTAGGATTGGACAATTGATTGGGACAATATGATCAATGGTTTCTACTTGCTCCTGGCAAATGCGACATTTATCATCTTGGGAAATTTTGAGAACCGCTTTATCATAATGTCGTGTTCTCAACGCCTGATCTTGGGCAGCTATTACAAGTGCTTCCGATTCTGGCTTCATTCTTCCCCTTTTAAGCCATATAAATGATTGATCTTAATTGATCTGCACCTTGTCCATTCTTTTTAGGTATTGTCCGTGGAGTGGATTGTCTCTCCACGATTTCTTTAACATTTTTTGTGTCTCACACTTCATGTTTAGTAGCATCAGAAGTTCAGTGTCTGTGTTATTTGACGTGTCTTGCCTAGTTTTCTTCGAAATGCTTCTTGCTACACAAACAATGCCTCTGTTTCCCATTCTTCGGTCAGATTTCATGACCTGCTTCATTAGAGGGTCATCTTGATGGCTGACTACATACTTCCCCAAACCGACTATTGCGTTGTTATTCCCTAAAGTGATTATTATTATTATTATTATTATTATTATTATTATTACTATTATTATTTTACTTTTTAAATAGTGGAAATAAATATTTTTAATTTTACTTTTTAAATATAGGAAATGGATTCAGAAATCAGTTTCGCGGAAACAGTACCTAACAGGCACCCCCTCCGAAATCCAAAGCGTTTTTCTAAGTACACTCTACAATACTACAATAGTTCAGAAACGTCGGAGGCTTTAACATTGCTTTTCTTATGTAATTCTTTATATTTGAAATAGTGTTTTCATCAACATTAATAATTTCAGTGTTTTCCATTATCAAAATCAAATAACTTTTATAACAAACTTTTTAAAAAGAGATGTTCCGAAAGCATTTCAGAGAGACGCGCGAAGTCAATATACCGCCTTTTCACACTCGCGGGTCGCTGCGACGCTAGATGGCAGCACGCAACACTGGGAAGCGTACGTAGTTTGTCGTGGAGCTACTAGGGCGCTCTGGCGGCGCCCTGTTCGAGCTGGTTGGCCGGGACCAGCTGCTCCTCGAAATAATCACTAGAGTGCTCTGAGGACCATTTCAGTAGAAATTTTGGTTTGTATTTTTAAACATCCTGATAAAAATCTGTCATCTGTAGACAATGTGTAGCTAATTGAATCATTTTAAATATTTTCAATGTTTTCATTCTTTAAAATGTTCCACAAAAATTACTTGTACACTTGAGTCCTCTAGGTTCAGTTAAGATGTTTTGTCAGCGTTGCGAACTAACCACTTATATTTTACCACTTACAGTTCAGGTTTTCTTCTAATTCACTTATTATTATACAAATTAAATGTTTCGAGACAATTTACAAATTTACTTCAAAAAATACACATGAAATACTTCGAATCTCACAAATTCATAACACGTGAGATTTTCATTCCATATTGCTCGTTTGTCAACAATCTGGGTGCCATCCTTATTGAAGAAAATCACACACTAATTTTAATAGTGAAATAACCATTGTTTTACCTTGAACTCTTTCACAGTCCCAAACAGCCACTACAAGAATGTGTTTAACTGATGTAATAAATATATTAATTATTTTGTCAAGATTTTATTTTTGACTGTCATACACATATTGAAATCCAAAAGATTAATAAAAAATATAATTTAGATTGAAATTTTTTTGAAATGTTCTGCTAATTATTAAAATATTTTTCATTTCTCAATGTTCCGAGGAGCACTTATCCTCTTCTTAAGGAGTCTAATTTGAATGTAAACAGAAATTATTATAAACTAAATTGAAAATTTGTAACTTAAGATTATAGTAAAACAAATTGGAATATATTATAATAATGTACCAGGTACAAAAGAATTCACCTTAATAAATTCTGTCATTCTTTTTTAAAATCTTTTAACTTATTTTATGTAAAATGACTTCATCTTACAAGAAAGTAAGTTTAACAATAACTTCCAGTGTCAGAGACCATACTAATCAGGAGAAAGGAGGAGAGAACAAATTGGTATTGGAAGAATGTTAAGAGATGTTTGATATTTGAATTTTTAATGTGAATAAGAAAGTAAAATCTTTCTAAGATGGGAATTTGTATACTTTGTCTCCAAATGTCAATGTTTATCTTTCATTTTATGAAGCACAGTGCTATAAATAATGAAAATTTGACTACATTCAACTTTCGTATTCACTGTGTCACTGAACTTTATGTGTAAAGTTTCTGAACTCATTCTGGAATAAATCTTTAGAAAACCAAAAATTAGGTTTTAAAACTGTATATGACTGTGTAAAATAAAATCTGGACAAAAAATATAATAAAGTCTTAATGACAGTCTAAAGATAGTGAAATCTATTAATATTGTACTGCTTGGAAGCCTATTGGGAATAATTTGACATACCAATGGAAACTGGAGTATATGTTCATCCTCATTTGAATTATTTAGCAAGTTAATGAAAAGGTTTACTGTGAAATTACTGCATGATCAGGGAGTCATTTATAGTATTGTAATGCAAAATCATTGTGTAAATTTATATATTTACTGTGCCCTTTATATTGACAGTGTATATTCCCTTTTCAATAAATAACTTTTAAAAATCAAAAAGGAATACATTTATTACTATAAGTATCTCGATGGCATACATTACACATCATTTTAATGGAGCAGAAATACGTATAAAGAGAAAGGCTGTCACTGGTAAGAACAGGCAAGTTACTGAAGAATACTTATATTAATGATGAATTTCTTATTTTTTAAACAATTACTTACTTTTGAAAATAAATGAATAATTAAAAAGGTAAATAAAATTGTTGCATCTGTGTTAATATCACTGGACTGATAGAAACAATTTTTCATTAGGTAACCTAAAAATTAACAAGTATATATAAATATATTTATATATTATATAAATATATTTATATATTATATAAATATATTTATATATAAAAGAATAATTTTAAATAATTGTGGTATTTATTTTTCAATGTAAATCATAAACAGATGACACCATGAATATATTTATAATACTACCATCTCAAAAGCATTATTAACCCGGAAGTCAGACAACAGATAACTTATAATTTTGTCTTTTTCATCTGCTCTTGACAACAGTCATCTGCACTTTAACATCTCACACATCATCACCCACATGTTGATAATGATAACTTAATATATTATGATTACTTACCTATTAGCTTATTTGTTCACTTAGTTATTATTCATTTATAGATGAAAATCTTGTTTAATTCCAACGAAAAACCAGACATTATTGAATTGTGAAATCTGAAATCGCGAGAGTGAATGTAAACAAACAAAAGAAAAGCGTGAGAGTTGATTGGAATGATAGTTTTATAAGTTGGCTATACCGACACGAAATCCTTTTAATTGGAATATAGCGATATTTAATGTTAGACAAAATTCCTTTTCGATGATGCATCGTAATATGCCTTTAACTGGCATACTGAGATGCAATGCCATGCCTAATATGCCTACATGGCTACTAATCGTTATACACTCTCTACTCTCTACGCTCTCAAAGCCGATCTTCTGAAAGCCTTCACACACATCAACAGTAATTTAGATGAACATATCCGAAGGTTCGAAGAGGTCGTTCAAAACACAGACGGTTGGACAACAATAGGCAACACCGCAAAAACCTCCAACCGTCCATTCGCGGAAGCAAAAACACAATCACCACCACCAATCACGACTCAAAACAGATTTTCTGTATTAGACTACTATAATGAGTTTCCTTGCCTTCCCAATCCTCACCACCCCCACCCATCATCGACACGTCCATTCACAAACCAACGCAAACAGGCTAGCAAGCGCAAAAGTAACAAAGACACGTAGAGTTGCGCAAACTGGCTCACCAGAAAACAAGGACATTCCCACTGAGCCCATCAAAAAGGTACTCATTTTAGCAGAAAGCCATGGGCGACAAATCTCCTCCCTGCTCAGTGAGAAACTCCCAACCAATTTCTCTGCCATGTGTGTGTTTAAACCTAACGGGAGGTTTGCCGACGTGACAGCGAGTTGGACACGCACACAAAAACCCTCACCAAACGGGATACTGTAATTATCATAGGAGGGCAGAATGACATTAATTTGGGTGGTCACTTTACGCCTGAAGAACATGTTGACAAATTACAACGTGCCGCCCAAAACACGAACATTGTAGTCTCGACTCTGCCCTTCTGGTACAACAAGCCCACACTATGCAAAGAA
Organism: Acheta domesticus; assembly: GCA_031308135.1. Taxonomy (NCBI): domain Eukaryota; kingdom Metazoa; phylum Arthropoda; class Insecta; order Orthoptera; family Gryllidae; genus Acheta; species Acheta domesticus. The sequence continues at coordinate 113,454,262 of JAHLJT010009355.1, forward strand.
ATTAGTCACGCAAACAACCAATTGAAACTGCATCTGAGAGACACACATGTTAAATTGTTTGAGCTAAACTTTCTCTCAGAAAAACACTTCACCGACATGGTCTTCACCTGAACCTTGTCGGAAAACATGCACTCGGTAGTGAGCTTGCAAAACACATCATTTCACAAACTTGGCAGTGTCCTGCCCAAGACCCATCCCCACCCACATCTCCTAGTTCTCTTCCATCCCCTGGGACCCCTTTGGACCCAATTACCTTATACCCTGAACCTAATCCGTGTATTACCTCTCCCACTATTCATTCCTCTACATCTGTCACCCCTCCTTCCTCACCTCTTGTCACTGCTGGGACACGATACTTCCTTCGACCACGCACTCGAGGTAAAAATGAAATAAATAAATAGCAACTACAGTCAGATGCAGCAGAAAAACATCCGTGTAGGTACATGCAAAAGATTCGAATAATGCATCATAATGTGCAATCTCTTTCAAATAAAATTGAATTTGAGTCTCTGTGCAGAAAGAACAAGAGTCTTACACAGTTGTCGACCGGACGTCGTCGAAGGTGCGTGGATGCCGCGAGTGCTCTCGTCTGCAACCAGTTCGTTCTTATTTCGTCTGTGAAAAAAGTGTGTTTAAACTGTGAAATAGGTAAAATCAAAAGTGTTTCGCACCAACAATCCTTCTCAAGAACCAGTACATCCTGAGATCGTGTGAGGCGACTTCTGAGTACAGGAGTCATCTCTACATAACCTCAAAATGACGACCCCATCAACAGGTAATCAAAGTTACGTATCAGCAGCTAAGAAAGACATTTTCCCAACCAAAGAACAAGCTATCGTAATAGATGCAATTGAAGGAGTTCCTATTAATGATTATATTAATGCTGTCGGACTACTGATAAATCCATCTAACATTAGATTTGTATCAAGAATTTCACAAAATCGAATATGTATGTTCCTAGCAACAAAAGACATTACTAAAAGTATAACTGAAAACCACTTATCTATACAAATAAATGACAAAAAACTTGAGATCAGACCATTAATATCTCAACACAAAAGAATTATTCTATCGAACGTATGTCCTGTGATCCCACACGTAATCATAGAAAGAGAATTGGAAAAACTTCAAATTAAACTTGAATCACCGATTACATTCCTCAGAGCTGGAATTTCCGCACCTGGTTTTGCACATATTTTAAGTTTCCGTAGACAAGTTTATATTAACCCAAATGATGTAAATAAAATTCCAGAATCCATGAGCATTGAATTCGAAAATACGAAATACTGGATTTATCCATCCGCAGATAACGTAGCTTGCTTTATCTGCAAGAAGCAAGGCCACCTCGCCAAACACTGTACCGAAAACCCATTAGTCATAAATGAAGTAACAGTATCTCAACAAATTACACAAAATGATCAAAACACCAAGAACTTTCAAGCTCAAGAACTTTCCCCAGTCAAGAACGATCCTACCACAAATCAACCTGAAACTATGTACTCCCACAATACCCCAGAAACATCCTTTCCTCCACTCCCAATCTCTAAACGTGCTCTCTCAACTACTAATTCAAAATCAAGTAGGACTTCATCCATAAAACAATGATGAAGATACAAAAAAAGAATCAAATGCCCAAAAAGGAAACAATGACAATACAATAAAACATCCCACTACCAAAAAGCAGAAGATAGAAGACACATCTGATAAAACTGAAAATAATCTTGAAGCTCATCTACAACCTATCAAAGAAATCCTATCATCTACTAACAACCCATATGTACTAAACTATATACAACTGAAAAGTTTCCTTGAGAAAACAAAAGGTAACCCTAATGTAGAAGAAATTGCACTAGAATACCATGAAAACATACCTAAAATAATAGAATGTTTACGTGAAATCTACCCACACCTTAATGAACGTAGCATTAAAAATAGAATCACCAGAATAACAAAAAAAACTATCCAATACTACCACAAATGTTCACCAAGACTCATCATCAATCTGCAGTGAAAGTGAAGAAACTTTTATTATGGATATTTAATTTTCATAAACAAAGATTGTCACAGTTGGATAATGGTTATATCTCATGCAATTATAATAATAAAAACTAATTTAATGGGAGAGAACATTATTCAATGGAATATTAATAGTTATTATTCACAATTAGAATACTTAAAACTAATAATTGCAGATTTTAACCCTTCTGTTATCTGTCTCCAAGAAACTAATTTCAAAAATAACCACTGTGCTAAAATAAACCAATACAACCATATTTTCAAAAACAGAATAAACAACAATTATGCTTGTGGGGGAGTAACCACATACATACATAATAGTATCTTCTATGAAGAGATTCAACTCCAAACTAATCTAGAAGCAGTGGCAACAAAGGTGTTACTATCACTTGGCTACTTAACTATATGTAATTTATATCTCCCAAACAGTTATGATTTTCAAACTCAAGAAATAATTGAGCTTATTAACCAACTTCCTTTACCTTTTATCATAGTTGGTGATTTAAATGCTCATAGCCTCTCATGGGGCTCTCACAAACTTTGTAGAAGAGGGAAAAAAAATAGAAAAAATTCTAGAAGACCCCAGCATAGTTCTGTTAAACACTGGCAATGTAACTCATATAAACAACAGTTCAAAAACTTTCTCTGCCATTGATCTATCCCTCTGTAGTGTTAGCATTGCTCATACAACAGACTGGACAACCCTTAATGACTCATATGGCAGTGACCATATCCCAATCAATATAACATTTCCCAAAGCTATCTCTCAGCAAATTCATGTTGAGCCAAAATGGAAATTCTACCAAGCAGACTGGGATAAGTACCGTAAGATAATTTATAATACTTTAAATGAAAATTCATGGACATTAGAGCAAGTGAATACCACCATTGACAAAAAAGTGTCTAATTTTGTAAATATTATTATCAACGCTGCAAACCTTTCAATACCCAAATCATCTGGTAACCAACCCAAAAGACATACACCATGGTGGAATGAACAATGTCAAAATGCACTCAATGCATCCAAAAATGCTTTCAATAGATACAAACGTCATCCAAATACCACCAATGAACTTGAATTCAAAAGATAAGAGCCATCACACGAAAAACTCTCAAAGAGCAAAGAAGATCGTCCTGGATTAATTACATTTCTAGTATGTCTCAACACACTTCCTCAAAAGAAGTATGGGATAAAATAAGAAGAATGAGAGGTATTTATAAATCTCCCTACCCTAAATCCATAATTACGAAAGAGGATAAAATCATAACTGATCTAACTGAAATCGCTAATGAACTGGCCTCAGTCTTCTCAAAAAACTCTTCAGATAACAATTATAGCAATGATTTCCTAGATATTAAATCTCATACTACACCAACTAAAGTCGAATCAAATGAACCCAGTAGCAATATAAATACTTCATTGGATAACCCTTTTAAACACCAAGAAATAAAAAGGATACTTATGTCATCAAAAAATTCTGCAGCTGGACCTGACAACATTTTTAATATATTTTTGAAACAACTCCCTGACAACGGAATAAAGTACCTAACATCACTTATCAATGAAATATGGAAGTATAGTTCTTTTCCAAAAATATGGCAAACAGCCATTGTTATACCAATCCCAAAGCCAGGTAAGGACAATAGAAAATCAGAAAACTATCGTCCAATTGCACTTACTTCTACTATGTGCAAAATAATGGAAAAACTCATAAACAAAAGATTGGTGTGGCATCTGGAAAAAATTAACTTTATCTCTCCCCATCAAAGTGCATTCTTAAAACACCGATCTACAACAGACCACCTGTGTAATATTCATAATGAAATCTGTAATGCTTTTATTACTAAACAACACCTTGTAGCAGTTTGCCTCGACATAGAAAAAGCATACGATATGACATGGAAAGAACGAATACTTACAATACTAAAAAGTATTGGGTATTAATGGAAAACTTCTCAATTTCATCTCCAACTTTATGACCAACCGTCGAATCAGAGTTCGAATGAATGGCTGCCTATCAGATGAAACATCAATCCAAAACGGTATACCACAAGGAGCTGTATTGAGCACCACCCTTTTCCTGATTGCAATTAACGAAGTTACTCAACTTATACCTTCCCCCATTAAAATATTACTTTATGCAGATGATATCACCATTACCTGCAGTGGAAAGAACCTAAATACAACTCAAGAAATGATACAAGAAACTCTGAATAAGATAAATAATTGGGCCAATAGATCTGGGTTTAAACTATCAAAAAGCAAATCCCAGTATACAATTTTAATAAACTCCGTAAACCCACCAAAAATTTCAAAATCACCCTTGAAAACACGCCACTCAGAAGAGCTCACACACTGAAAATCTTGGGGTGTTACTTTGATGAAAAACTCACCTGGAAAACCCATATTAAATTACTTAACGCTGAATGTCTCAAACGAGTAAATATAATAAAGATGATTTCTTCCCTTAACTGGGGCGCCAACAAGATAATAGTAATAAATACTTACCGTTCATTAATACGATCTAAAATAGATTATGGATCAGTCATCTATTCCTCTGCAAAAGACAAAGTACTGGATAGCTTAAGTCCCAATTCATAACTCCTGCCTTAGAATGGCTATTGGAGCTTTTTCGTACTAGCCCTATTAGTAGCATTCTGGCTGAATCAAACGAAGAACCATTATCTTTCAGAAGAGAAAAATTGAGTATTTCCTATGCTCTCAAAGTAGCCTCAAATCCTAAAAACCCAATAAATAAAATTATTTTTTGACCATAAATACTTTACCAATTTCCATAAACAACCATCGTACCCTAAACCCATATCTCTTCAAATCCATAATATATTATCCAGAACTATCCCTAATCTTCCACCAATATATCAATATAAATCTTTACCTGAACCCCTAGAACTTCTCCATGTACCCTCAATAGATACAACTTTGACAAAATTCCTCAATCAAACAACAAATCCTATAATATATCGATCTTTATTCTACGAAACACTTAATAGATATGAAAATAGCATCCATATATACACAGATGGTTCAAAAAGTGCAACTGGAACCGGATGTGCCATCATATATCCAGATGAAACAAAACTAATCAAACTACCAGACATGAGTTCAGTTTTCTACAGTGAAGTCTACGCAATTAGATCTGCCCTGGCAGATATCCTAAAATCAAATAACTCTCACTTTACTATATTTACTGACTCAAGAAGCGCCATTGAATCCATCCAGAACAAACATACCAAGGAACCAATATGTTTAGATATAATATCAATGAACTCGCAAATTATTTCCTCAGGCAAAACGTTAACATACGTGTGGATTCCCTCCCATGTCAACATTTCTGGTAACGAAACTGCGGACACTGCTGCAAAAACAGCTTCTTCTCTCCCTGATGCATCAACTCACCCAGCATCCCACAATGACATCATCAAAATTATAAAACACAATATAAAAGAAAACTGGAATAACCAATGGTTGAAATCCAAACCAACCCAACTCCACCAGATCAGAGACTCAATCTTCGAATTACAACCTACCTGTGGTACTGATAGAAGACTAGAAACTGTTATCACAAGATTGAGAATTGGACATAGCAGACTCACTCACAGTCACCTAATAACAAAAACACAACCAAGTACCTGCAACTTCTGCAATTCTCCATACAGTATACGTCACCTAATCATGGAATGTACAAACACTAACGACAGAAGAAAAGTTTTAAAACTGTCCAATGATTTTAAATATAATCTAAATTCAACCGAAACTGTTAAAAATATAATATTATTATTAAAAGAAACCAATGTATATAAAATGATTTAACTTTGTATACTAGTTATTGTAAACTGAAATACTGTATTACTACTTTGTAAACGTGGTCGCTAATAACCACTTAGGTTGATGCGACCTTTATAAATAAATAAATTAAAAAAAAAAAAAATTGAATTTATCGAGGCAGCATTACAATGTGATATAAGACAAATAGATGTTTTTTTGCTTTACAGAACATTGGTTGTCTCAAAATGATATAAACACACTCCAAATTCCTAGCTTTTACCTTGCAGGATCGTATTGCACAGCGAAGGAATCAAATAAGGGCCCTGCTTACGGAGGTTCGTGTATTTGTACTTACATAAGAAATTATATTGATTCTACCTTCTTGTCAGAATTCAATTTATATGCAGTTGAAAAAGTTTTTGAAACAACAGTAGTACATCTTACTACGCTCAAAATTATCTTACTTTGCATTTACAGACCTCCAACAAAGCGAGCTTCAGATTATTTCACTTTCTTGGAAAATCTAGAGATAATTCTGAACAAAACTAGTAAACTCTCTTTTAAATCCATTGATGTATGTGGAGATTTCAATATTGATTTTCTGAGCGAATCCCACGAAAAAGAGAAGTTTCTCAATTTACTTCATTCTTTTAATTTAGACATTACAGTGAATGTACCTACACGGAATACGCTTAAATCACAAAAAGCATTAGATCAAATTATAATTAACAAAACCACAACTACATATGAAATAATAACGAATAATCTAGGATACAGTGACCACAATGCACAAATTCTTACAATTACTAAGAACATAAACACTGACACAATAAATAATACACGCATGTGCAGAGCATTCACTAAAGTTAATATAAAATTATTTACGGACTACTTGATGAAGGAATCATGGGACGAAGTGTATAACGCTGTTGACACAAATGAAAAATATAATTTATTTTTCTCCAAGCTTTCAATTCATTTTAACGCGTGCTTTCCTCTTAAAAAGAGAAAATTAAACATTTCAAGCAAAAGTAATACTTGGATCACACAAGGAAATTAGAACATCGTGTAAAAACAAACGTACGCTTTACTTTATTTCTAAACATCATAACGTATCACCCGGTTTCCATATATACTTCCGAGAATATAAAAGAATTTTAAGAAAAGTAATAGTTCAGGCAAAAATAATGAAAAATAGTCGGGACATTTTGAGCGCTAGTAACAAAAACTAAAGCAATGTGGGATATCGTAAAAAATACAACCACATCATCTCGATACCTTGTAGAGAATGTTATTTTAAAGGATAATGAAAGAGAAACGAGTAATCCGGAAAAAGTTGCCAATCTCTTCAACAAACACTTTTCCAGAATTGCGTCTGATCTCACGAAGGGACTAAAATCACAAAATTCAACATTTTACACTTCCCAAAAAATTTCAGATACGATGTTTATTCCCGAAACTTCTCCCAACGAAATCCTCAGAATAGTCAGTAAACTAAAAAATAAATATTCATCTGGTTTAGATGAATTTCCGGATTGTTTATTAAAAACTTGTGCACCTTCCTTTATACATCCGTTAACTCACATTTTCAATGCTTCTTTATGTACAGGAATATTTCCAGATATTTTCAAAACAGCAAAAATTAAGCCACTTTTTAAAAAAGGGAACAAAAATGATATTCAAAATTACCGGCCAATTTCTCTTTTGTCAGTTTTCTCAAAAATATTAGAAAGGCTTTTTCTACTTACGAATGGAAACATTTCTCAGGAAAAACAGAGCGTTTTCAGACTCACAACACGGTTTTAGAAAATCAAAATCTACGGAAACTGCCATTTTTTCTTTTCTCAAAGATGTTGCTTCATCAATAGACCAAGATGAAGTACCCATTGGAATATTCTTAGATCTCTCGAAAGCTTTTGACGTTATTGACCATAAGATCTTGCCTCTCAAAATTACCTTCGTATGGAATTCGTGGTATTGCCCTAGATTGGATAACTTCTTACCTTAAACATCGGACTCAAAGAGTAGAAATACCATACTGGCAGGAAAGGACATTACATACTTATATTTCCAATTCTTTGCCAATTATGCATGGGGTCCCGCAAGGTTCGATCTTAGGTCCTATTCTCTTTCTGTTATATGTAAACGATATGCCCTCGTCTATTAAAAATGGAAGAACGGTTCTGTTTGCTGATGACACGAATGTTCTTTGCAAAAAAGAAGCAGTAAATAGTACAATTTCAGAAGTTTCAAATTGGTTTAATAATAACAAATTAATTGTTAACGAAAGAAAAACTGTTTCAATGCATTTTTGCATCTCAAATCGGAAATCGCATGTTCCATTGAAAATGAACAATATGCAATTAGCTGATGTTGAGGCAACAAAATTTTTAGGTCTTTCAATTCAATCAAACCTCAAATGGAATGTACATATAACAGAATTAAACACTAAATTAAGTTCATTATGCTATGCATTCAGAATTCTTTCAAATTCTGTCAGCCTTCATGCAGCTCGTTGCGTTTATTTTGCAAATGTACATTCCCTCCTGAGATATGGCATAATATTCTGGGGAAGCTCATCCTGTAGTATTCAGACCTTCAGGTTGCAAAAGAAAATTATTCGAATAATGAAAAAATGCCTTCCACGTGATTCCTGCAAGCCTCTTTTCATTGAGCTGGGAATCCTACCATTGCCTTGTCTATTTATTTACGAATCTGTAATATTTGTCAAAAATGACCTACTTAACCGAGGGAACATATTTTCATGCAATATTGATATTTATAATTACAACACACGCCGTAGAAATCACGTGCATCAAGTGTCAGTATCAACAGCTCAGTACAAGAAATCAACATACAATACATGTACGTTACTTTACAACGCATTGCCAGATGACATAAAACAATTAAAGTCGGTACACAAATTTAAGTTAAAAGTAAAATCTTTTCTGCTGCAAAACTGTTTCTATACAATTAGAGACTATACTGATCGTGAAAAAGAAAAATAATGTTTAATGTAACAAAACAAAGATATATAATGAATTAGTTTATGTTTGCATTGTGTACATTTAAAAAAATATTTAATACGCCTGTAACAAGTAATGTACTTCAGCTTCCGGGTCAATGACCCCCATCTCGATCAGGTTTTTGTCCAGTTTCCCTGATCCATTGAGCAAATGCTGAGATGGCCCCTTGTTTTGCTTCTGGACGTAAATGTAGCTTCACTGTGCGCACGTTTTGTTGAGCACTCCTTTTGCTTGTAGTTCATTTACAGTTGAAATTGATTTTCTATAACTCGGGAAAAACATTTTTCAAATATCTTTATTTTTCTAAAATAATTATTTTCTAAATTCATTGTTGGAAGGAGGTTGAGCAGTGGACTGTGGTGATATTACCTCTCTTCCAACAAAAACTACCATAGCTCATGAAGGACCACCCTCCAATTTTGATTGCTCAAGGCAGGAAAGGTTGCCTGGTTTGTGAGTTGTCACCGAGTGCAATAATGAAACACAACATATAAACACAAGAAAATATATAATTAATTTGGGCAGATCAACACTGAGTTACATATTGGATTATAGCGAAGCACATTAGCACTGAGCTGTGCGGAGCATGGAGACATATGCACTAAATGAAATACAATACATATAAGATTGCATCATCTTGAAGTGAACACAGGGTGCTGTAGTATCGGTTGCCATCGAGTGATGAGTGATGTTCTGCGATGGCCACAGCATTGTTTGAGCAGATCGATCTCTGAAAACCTTGTTACAAGCGGGGAGTTAAGCATTCACACGCATCAACCAACTTGTAGAAGCTCTTGTCACATGAAGTGTGTTACGTGTAGATTGTCACGTGAATTGTGCCACATATTGACAGTGCTAGTTACAAGATGAACTGCTTAAGCTTCACTGAGAAGCAAGTAACACATGATGGTTCACAGAATAACACATTTGGTTGATGTGCAGATTATCACGTGAATTGTGTCGCACATTAAGAGTACAAAGTTATTAAGTAAACTGCTTGGGTTTCACGGAGAAACGAGTAACACATGATAACAGGCATCAGTGCGGATTCCGAGTCCTGGAATGGTTTGCGTACCGACTGAATGCAGAGTGACTGAATACTAACACAATAAAGTGCATAATAAGCAAGTTGAGTTTCACTGAGAAACACGCACTGGCACGAAGTTCCGAGTCGCGAGGCACATCACTTGAGACTGACTGCAGACTGGAATGTTAACATTATAAGTTGCAAGATAGTAACTTGTTCACCGAGTAACGAGTAAAATGGACGTGATGTCCCACAGTAATAACACGCGTGGCGCGGAGCCCCCGACTCGTGAAGTGCTTCACATAACATTTTAACGAAGACTACTGGACGATTGTGTTCGCTGGGAGAGGAAGACGTGATTTCCCGCCAATTCAAAGCAGGAACCAATGGGAATTAAGATAGCAAATAATTTGGTTGCAATTATTATAAAATAAAGGAGATTTAAGATGAAATGTATAAACGGGTATAAATTTTGATCGTAATAATTGTATCATCAAATGTGAGTGACAGTGATGTCTTAAAATGCTTTATATTGTATAATTGACAATTAGGCGCGCACACATGGCGGTGTCCAATGAGAATTGAGATAAGCAAAATAATATATCTGTGATTACTGTAACGTAAGGTAATTCAAGATAAGATATGCAAAATGGACATAAATTTTAATTACAATAATTATGTCATTGGTATGTTTGATAATAAAGTTTTGGAATGCTTTGTGTTACGTAACGGAAAGATGCCTGGCAGTTAACAGGCGCGGTTCGTAGAATATCAGTGTTGCCTAATGGTGCTGAGAGAAGCAATGTTGTGACATATACTTCCGTTAATTGCAACACGAGTATTGGAACAGAGGTTGCGAGATGCGAGGTGCTTCAATGAATATAATAAAAATAAAATAGAAATATAATATGTATAGTAACTTGTTCGAACATTCATTTTTTCGCTTTTTTTTCGTTTTTATTTTTTTTTTTAAATAAGATTCTGGCCCTCAAGAAAATGTGCGCAGATAAATTTCTTTCCCCACACGTCATATACAGTTTTTACTGTTTTTTTGACAAATAAATAAATAAATACATATACGACCTGGACTACACTGGGGTTTAATCAACGCCACCTATACATGTATATATACATGTATAATACATGTAGTATTTTGGTGGTACTGGTTTAATTCTCCATTTATACGGTAAGATCGCTGCGCTACAACACGCAAAAGCACTTTTTTTTGGAAATTTCTTAGAATATTATAGCCTAATCTGAAAACAAATTATCAGTTCCCCTTCAGGAGACCGAGACGCGTCGAATGACACCTCGTATGTCTCGATTGGTGCACGGGAAGTGGCCGAACCGTGAGGCACGGAACCGTATTTTCTCCACGCACGCACACGAGGACATTAATAACATTCTACCTGGCACTTGTAAGATCAAGTTGTAAACGACTACCATTTAAAAAAAAATTATCCCTTCTTTTCGTGAAAATATTATTTTTGTACTTAAAAATAACCATGGTTTAATTTTCTTTCGATACACGTAGAAGATTGAATTTGTCAGAATTGTCCTCGGCATCTGTCAGATCCCACTACGCTATTGGGTAAGTCGCAGGGATTCTCTGGTATAACATTACAAGAGACCGGAAAATATGTACATAAATATGTAATGAAAACAGTAAGAATATGTAATAAATATGTAAAATTGGATATAATATGTAATATTAAAATTCTCTAATTAAAAACCGTTTACTTAGCAAGAAATTATATTTATAAAAACTGCTCACTTTACATTATACAACTCAGCAGTAAACGCGTAATCTATTGTAATCAAGGACCGTAGTTTAGCAGCCAGACTAATCGCAATATAAGCCATCGCACAAACTGGCCACATCTTCGACCAGCAAACATACAATGAAGCATCTTCATCGAAGTGTTACACTTCGGTGGTCATAAATTTTTCTCGGAAATTACGGTCACAGATCACAAAACATGGTGTCAATGATATTGTGGACACGCAGATTTCCCCAATAATGTAGAAAAAATGCTGATTTAAAAAAATACAGCATTAAATTGAAGAAAATTGATAAAATAAGAAAATGTATTGTGAAAACAGCAAAATATGTAATATAGTACCAAATATGTAAAAATATGTAACGAAAAAATTCGATATTGTGATATATGATTTGCCAAGATTGCAATTTTGAGAACGATAAGTAGAAAGACAAAAAATATGTAATTACATAAAAATCTGGTCTCTAAACATTACATCACACAAAGTTCCAATATCTTTGTTTTAGAATATCTGAAGTACACGAACGTAATTATTATGTTAATCAAGTTGACATAATTGTTAGATGGGCAAAATTGAATTTTCTTTGCCTATAAAAAAATCTTTAGTAAAAATAATATACTTCTCAAAACAATGTTTATTCGGCGAAATTAAAGTTTGTTATCTCCTAGGCGTAACAGAAACACAATGAGCCTGAACTGATTCAAGGCAATAGTATGTTTCTTCAGGGAACCTCTTTGCGAACTGGAATTTGTCATAAATTAAACAGCTCAGTACAACCGCCATTACCACGGGTCCAGGTAAACAGGTACCTGGAAAATCGAAATAATGTATGGGAAAGAAACTGGTTTGTTAAAGTGATATTTGAAAAAATAATATATATTGCTAAACCAGAAAAAAGTGAAAATTAATTTCACCCTACCACTTCGCAGCCCGTGTCATCACAAATATTCGATTAAAACATTTCGATTTTCAATGAACTTAATTTGATTAAATTCGTTAATATTTAATGTCTGATAAAGGCGGTTCTACTGCCTTATTTACCTTTTAATGACAAAATTTTGTTAATTTATTAATTTCATTCCACGATAGTTATAATTGGGTACAATCAGAAGTACGTTCATGTATTTACTATGTTGGCCTTATTTATTTAACAAAAAAAACAATTCACTTATTACAAAAGTAATTTCTTTCCAACAAATATTAATTTGTGTGAATAGAGAAAATAATTATTTCAAAAGAATTTGTCTAATGCCTGTTGCATTTTTCATAAAGAAATCATTTGAAAATAACATTTTAAATAACAATTTCTCAGTTTCATGAAACAAAAGATTTTCTTCATTTTTTTAATGTGAACAATTTAAATTTCAGAAGTTAACTAAAATGCTAAGTTATAGTAAATAAAACAAGAGCGTAATTTGAAATTATTTGTAAATCACTTCAGCTAATTTCAGAAACAGCTGAACATTACTGTATACATAAAGATGTTGAATAAATTCAAAAGATTTATATATTTATATTTTTGTTTTACGTCATTTGAATACATTCTGAAAATGACTGAATTCTTATATTTTCAAACATTGTAGTTATGAAACTTTTGTAATTTTTACAAAACACGCATAATTATGTATTATTAGATTCAAACCAGTTTGAAGTCGAAATATCCAATAATTCTGTATGAAACTAGCTTTAATCATACAATCTGTTGACTCGGTTGCAGAGGAAATGTATCGACTGTTCCGACCGTGCTGGGCAGCTTCATTATTTTCGATCTGAAATATTATTTTTCGAGCAACATCAAAGAATGAGTCTTCTATGTAGGAACATCCCAAAGGATGTATTGGAACTCTCTCTGGATATATGTTGAGCGATGTGGCTTTTTCTTTATTACCATCAGCGATGGAGCTCGACTTTCAGTAATGAAATGGCCCAGGTGTACGACATCGATTACGGCTAAGGCGATCGACTAAGTAAAGCGTTCCGTTTTGTCTCTTCAAATGCAATAAGAATCGTCACTCCCCATGACTGCTGCAAAACGTCAATAACGGTATTGCTCAGATGTTGCTGCTGAGCAGTACAGTCATTGTTCACGTCAATGACAGTCGAAGACAACGAAGGCAACGGCGGTCCGCAGCGTTTGCGATATCGAACCGTCTGGTATCTCGAACGCTCTCGAGACCGAAATGGGGTGACCAAGGGCGAAGGAGAGGTCATTCGACACAGAAAGAAGCCGTCCATCGGATAACGATTCCGCATTGTTTGAGGTATGAGCTCGTTGACGTGTCAGACTCTTCAGAGACACCAGCCAACGCTGGGAGTCACTGAACACAGTTCGAAGCCGTCCATCCACTAATGACACCGCACCGCTCGCACCGGCATTTGACTGTCAGCCGGCCAGCCATGAACGGTTCTACATCGCTGGCGATAACGAATCGTCAGGTGACTGGACGCCGCCGAGGCAGAGTTGAAGCCACTGAAGGTAAAGGCGATGTCAGATGACACAGAATGAAGCCTCCCAAGAGTTAATGTTTCCACATCGCTTGAGATTCGAGTCTGTTGACTTCTCGAATGCCGCCGCGGCACAACGCTGGACGTTGGGGGTGTCTTGACACATTTGTCTCAGCCGCCCAGGCACGAACGGTTCCACATCGCTTGTGATATCGAATCGGACGCCGACGAGGCAGAGTCGGAGCGACTGAAGTCGAAGGCCACGTCACTTGATACAAAAGTTAACGAGGCCACATTGCTTGAGATACGCGTCCGACGTCGTCGAGGCCCAACGCGACACTGGGCGACATTTGCCTCTCATCCAGGCAGCCACGAACGGTTCCGCATCGCTTGCGACATCGAACCGTCTGATGTCTCGGACGCCGGAGAGTCAGAGTTGGAGCGACTGAAGCAGTTCAAGTCAGAACAGAATGAAGCCTCCCAGCAGATTACGATTCCATCTCCCTTGAGATTCGAGTCCGTTGTCCTCTCAGGACGCCCCTGAGGCAGACGCTGCGCGTCTCTTGACACGTTTGACACACAACCGGCCAGCCACGAACAGTTCCGCATCGTTTGCGACATCGAACCGTCGGACGTCTTAGACGCCGTTGAGGAAGAGTTGGAGCGACTGAACACAGAATGAAGGACACAGAATGAAGCAGTTAACGATTCCACATCGCTTGAGATAAGAGTCCGTTGACCTCGCAGAACAACGCTGAGGTAGACGCTGGGTGTCTCTTGACACATCTGACACACAGCCGGCCCGCCACGAGCAGTTCCCCATCGCTTGCGACATGGAACCGTCAGCTGAGGTCGGTCGTCTAGGAGGCCGCCGAGGCAGAGTTGGAGCGACTGAAGCAGTTCAATTGAGAACAGAATGAAGCATCCCAGCAGTTGACGATTCCACATCGCTTTACAGTCGAGTCCGTTGACCTCTCGTCGACGCTGTAAGTCTCTTGACACATTCAGCCGGCCAGCCACCAACAGTTCCGCATCGCTTGCGACATGGAACCGTCAGCTGAGGTCGGTCGTCTAGGAGGCGGCCGAGTCGGAGTCGGAGTGCACGAAGGCGACGGTGGCGCGCAGGGCGAGCGCCGCCACGCCCACCAGCCCCACGACGGCCGGGTCCACGGTGAGGCACTGGCGCAGCGCGTACAGCGCCACGGGCGCGTGGCTCACGGGCAGCACGGGGCCCTGCCACGCGGCGGCCGGCGGCGTGCCCGCCCCCAAGCCCGCGCCCGCGCCCGCGCCCTCGTCGCCCGCGCGCGCCGCCGCGCACGCCTCCAGCCAGCCCGTGGGCAGCGGCGCGTCGCTCTCGCCCTGCTCCGTCAGGTCGCTCTCCTCCGGCACGCTCTGCAAGCCACACCAACAAAGAGCGTTCCCCTAATTGGAACGGATTTCTCACCTTAATACAAACAGACACTGAACTATTAAGGTCAGCCGCTCCGTCACGCTCTGCAAGCAGCGATTGCAACACAAACAAATCGTACTTCTCTAATTGAAATGGATTTCTGACCTAAATACAGACACTAAAGTATTAAGGTCAGTCGCTCCGACAGGTCGCTCTCCTCCGGCACGCTCTGCAAGCGACAACAACAAAGAGCGTTCCCCTAATTGTAACGGATTTCTCACCTTAATACAAACAGACACTAAAGTATTAAGGTCAGCCGCTCCGTCACGCTCTGCAAGCAGCGATTGCAACACGAACAAATAGTACTTCTCTAATTGAAATGGATTTCTGACCTTTATATGGACACTAAAGTATTAATGTCAGTCGCTCCGACAGGTCGCTCTCCTCCGGCACGCTCTGCAAGCGACACCAACAAAGACCATTCCCCTAATTGAAACGGATTTCTCACCTTAATACACACACTGAAGTATTAAGGTCAGTCGCTCCGTCATGCTCTGCAAGCAGCGATTGGAAAACGAACAAATAGTATTCGTTTAAATGAAATGGATTTATGACCTTAATACAGACAGTAAAATATAAAGGTCAGTCGCTCAGTCACACTCTGCAAGAAGCGATTTCAACGCGAACAAATAGTATTACTCTAATTGAAACGTATTTTTGATCTTGATACAAACAGACACTAAAATATTAAGGTCGGGAGGTGGCGGTTTTATTTTCCCTGCCAGAGTGTGAGATCTACGTCGACCTACCGTCGACTAGCGGGGGGGGGGTTTCCCCTCAACACGCTCCCTACACTTATGGGACCAACGACCTCTGTAGTTGACGCGCCCGGAATCACAAACAATCCATCAACCAACCCAACTGTGTGTGTGATTGTGGGTGGGTACCTGCAGCGTGGCGAAGTAGAGCAGGCCGTGGCAGCGCATGGCCACCACGTAGAGGCGGCCCAGCGCCTCCTGCACGCACACGTACTTGCGCTGTGCGCGCAGCGCCCGCATGGCGATCTGGTGCACCGCCTCGCGGCCCCGCACCGTCTGCGCGCCGTGCTCCTGCGCAGCACCAACCCGCGCGCGCTCCGGTCAGCGGGAGGGACGGTAAAGGATGGGGTGAAATTATCTAATACTCCACAACTACCGTTTTGAGATACTACGTAATATTCCACAACTACCGATTTGATCTACGTAATATTCCACAACTACTGATTTGAATTACGTAATATAACACAATTACTATTTTGAACTACGTAATATTTCACAATTAACCATTTTGAGCAACGTAATACTCCACAATTTACTATTTTGAAACACGTAATATTCCACAGGCATGGTTTTGAAACAAGTAATACTCTACAACAACTGTTTTGAAATACTAATACTCCACAACTTGTCTAAATAATTACTAATACCACAACATTAAAAATAAGACTTATTTCTAGCTTAAGTAAGAGTCCGTAAAATGAAATGGAAACCATTCCCATCAACAGGGGAAATACCAATTTCTATCCTTTGTACGCAATCATAACGTAGTAATACGTAACATGGGTTAAAATAATACAAATAATACAGACAAAGCGAAGATTGGATTTCCAAACACCTTCAAATCACTACAAATAATTGTTACGAAATCTGAAGAAAATGGTAAAATCTTTGGATTATAAGTTACGCAAAACAAAATTTTAGGTATAGCGATGTTAAATTTATAATAATTGTTTGAAGTTAATTAAGAATATTTCCTTGAATCTTCTCTCCAACGAACTAAACATAAATGCAACATCGTTTGAGTAACGAAACGGTTGAGAAACAAAAATTATTGCATTGAACATGACTCAGGAATTAAATATGGCACTGGTAACACACATGCGCTTATCTAGAGGACAACGTATCACGTTGCGACCATAAATTGTTGGTCCCAATTTTACTAATTTTGAGCTGGCATGATGAAATTATTTATTTTGAAATTAAATGTTTAGTTGGAGGTTTTCTAAGTGACAATCTTCAACGAAAACCGTGCGTGCTCGTTGCAAAATAAGTGTCAGACGTTACAATTTCTATGCAAATTTTGGTACGTGGTAAATTTTGAGTTGGATTTTTTAAAATTTTACTAAGTTGATAATTAGCGCCGTTTAAAAGTTTGAGAATGTATATTCCGCTAAATTTCGGTTTTCTCAAATGCCGTACGTGTTCGTCGCAAAATAAGTGTCAGACGTTACAATGTCTATGCAAATTTTGGTACGTGCTAAATTTTGTATTGAATTCTTTTCTTTAATTTGACTAATTTGGTAATTAGCGCCTTTTAAAAGTTTGAGAATGTAGATTCCGCTAAATTGCGGTTATCCCGACTGCCACGCGCGAAGCGTGATCAAAGCTGAAGGAAGCAGGCCGAATCGTCGCCGGGGGAGGAGGAAGGCGGGGAGAGGAAGTCGACGCGGACGCCGACGACGGCGGTGGCGGAGGCGGAGGCGGCGGCGGCGGCCGCGGGCGTGAGTACCTCGCGCAGATGCGGCGCCAGTTCGCGCAGCAGGCCGCCCCACGCGCAGCCGAACAGCGGGCACTCGGCGTCCTGCAAGCAGCACACACCCTCTCACTTGGGCGAAACGAAACAGCCTTCGATTCATCAGGGCCTCGCAACAACAAGGCTCTAACTCCACTTTTGGCAGAAAAAAGATCCGAGACTTTTGGCAAAAAAGCTCTAACTGAGACTTTTGGCAAAAAAGCTCTAACTGGGACTTTTGGCAAAAAAAAAAAAAAAGGAGGTCTTGACATGTTGAAACACTCTATTGCAGTGGTGTCAAGATCTTCTACTGGTGCTTGTGGCGCGCGGCGTGGCACTGTAGCATACCACGAGCTTCTCTGCGCAACTAGCGTCGGGAAAAGGAACTATTAGTAACCCCGCCGTTTTACAATTGGGATGGCGTTGTCTCTTGCGGCGGGGTGATGAACTGCGTGGAGGGGGCGATTTCTTCGTGGTACTCGTGCCACGGACTTCCGCTCGTGGCATCGAACTTGACAACGCTGCTCTATTGTCACATCTGCATCATTTAAAATGGTATGCAAAGGCTTTAAGAAAATATTCTATGAACCATTTGGCAGGTATTATTTTAGACAATTTCAAAACCCCTGAAGACTCCAAGTCTAAAATGTATTTAAGACTCTTCCAAAAACTCGAAATGCTCTAAAAATTTTTAAAAATGTAAAATTGCCCGTACATCAGGTAGAACCTTGTAATTCTGAGGCCGTGACATCTGTAGAAATGGCCATTCCTACACATCATAGTAATTTCAAGTTACTTTTTAAACTGTTAAAAACTTCATTGAAAACTTAATTAACACTCAGCCCTACGTTCACGAGCCTAGCACTCACAACAATAAAATTAAAATCAATAAGCGTCACTTTCAGGGTTATAAGTTATAGTAATGACAATACCAGCTTCATTTCGTTACAATAGATCACTGCATTCTGATAGCAGTGTCAATACGATACAAACTCAATTTCGTCTCAATTAAATTATCCCAAAATGCAGAAGTGAGTTGTGGGCAACAGAATTATGATCAACACTAAATTTATTGCCTTTGGTGTAGGATCAGCAGCGCCATTGTGCTGCATGCTCAGGAGGGCTCAACGCTCCTGCAACTGATTTACACACTCCTGCGACTCGTTTCCGAATGTGTTTCTTTTTTTAACGAGGATTGCCTCGGCCCTCTGATAATAGAGTTCTAGTGTACGTCTATTCCAGGGCTGTCCAATTGCGTCCAGCGGGCCACATGCGGCCCGCCGGACCATTTTGTGCGGCCCGTGACTGCTTTGAAAAATTTTATGATACCAACAAATACAATGGTTTTTTAGTTAATCTATTATACATTTTCATAATTACAAAACTGTAATTATAAATGTGAAATACGTACATTAACTATTAAGTATGTTGAATAAAGTCATATCTAATATTTGTTTCATTATAATCTCAGTAATTAGGGCAAAAAGCATCACGGTGCGGCCTGCGTCTTAACTAGAATTTGATATGTGGCCCACAAGCCCTTCAAAGTTGGACAGCCCTTTCCTAATATAATCAGGGGCGCCCAGAGAAAACGAGACGTCAGCATAGTAGATCTATAGGGGCTCCTTATTTCAAAGAGGTTTCTCCTCCCAAATACATAAACAATACATTTCACCCTGCAACAGAAATAACTTTTAGGAGTTAATTATAATTCGAGGGAAACATTCTTATTTGTCTTACATTTTTTTAAAAATCTCAGTGCCTCAATTAAGCTGATGCCTGGGGCAAGCTGCCAACCCCGTTCCTCAGGACGCCCCTGATTCTAATTGGGAGCTTTTAATTTCCTCACTACCACTTACGCAGCAGAAAGAAAGTTACGTAATATTGCGAAAAAAAAACCCTGCAAATTTACGGCAGAAAAACTCTTATTGCCTAGTACTGGTAACGAAAAATGGATAAATCCAGTTAATACATTTTTAAATAACATACGTGGTGTAACCATAATAATCCATGTTTGGGTGTCTTTGACATCTAAAAATTCGATTGGCGGCAAGCCAGTCTGTCCTCCCGCCCGCCCATCAAGTCCGTCCGTCCGTCCGTCCGCCTGCCCGCCCGTCAAGTCACTCCAGCTGCATACTATACCACGCGTAGGATTTTTTCCCCAAACGGATGGGCGATGGGAGTATGTGGGCGTGTCACACCTGGAAGAGGCACTCGCTCTCGTGGCGGAGGGCGTGCGGGGGCACGGGGAGTGGGGGCGGGGCGGGGAGGGGAGTGGAGCGGGAAGGGGAGTGGGGGAGGGGAGGGACGTTAGGGGGAGGGGAGTGGCGGGGGAGGGGAGTGGCGGGGGAGTGGAGTGGCGGTGGGCGTGTCGCACCTGGAAGAGGCACTCGCTCTCGTGGCGGAGGGCGTGCGGGGTGGCGGGGAGCGGGGCGGGGAGCGGGGCGGGGAGGCGGGAGCGGGGGCGGGGGCGGGGGCGGGGGCGGGGAGAGGCGTGAGGGCGAGTCGCACCTGGAAAAGGCACTCGCTCTCGTGGCGGAGCGCGTGCGGGGGCGCGGGGAGTGGGGAGTGGGGGCGGGGAGTGGGGGCGGGGAGAGGCGTGTTGGCGTGTCTCACCTGGAAGAGGCACTCGCTCTCGTGGCGCGGGAGTGGTGGCGGGGAGGGGGCGTGGGGGCGGGGAGGGGGCGTGGGGGCGGGGAGGGGCGTGTTGGCGTGTCGCACCTGGAAGAGGCACTCGCTCTCATGGCGCAGCGCGTGCGGGGGCGCGGGGAGTGGGGCGGGGGAGGGGTGTGTCGCGCCTGGAAGAGGCACTCGTTCTCGTGGCGGAGCGCGTGCGGGGGCGCGGGGAGTGAGGGCGGGGAGCGGTGGCGGGGAGTGGGGGCGGGGAGTGGGGCGGGGAGGGGCGTGTCGCACCTGCAAGAGGCCACTCGTTCTCGTGGCGGAGCGCATGCGGGGGCGCGGGGAGTGAGGGCGGGGAGCGGTGGCGGGGAGTGGGGGTGGGGAGTGGGGCGGGGAGTGGGGCGGGGAGGGGCGTGTCGCACCTGGAAGAGGCCACTCGCTCTCGTGGCGCAGCGCGTGCGGGGGCGCGGGGAGTGGGGGTGGGGAGTGGGGGTGGGGGAGTGGGGGCGGGGAGTGGGGCGGGGAGGGGCGTGTCGCACCTGGAAGAGGCACTCGCTCTCGTGACGGAGCGCGTGCGGGGGCGCGGGGAGTGAGGGCGGGGAGCGGTGGCGGGGAGTGGGGGCGGGAGTGGGGCGGGGAGGGGCGTGTCGCACCTGGAAGAGGCACTCGTTCTCGTGGCGGAGCGCGTGCGGGGGCGCGGGGAGTGAGGGCGGGGAGCGGTGGCGGGGAGTGGGGGTGGGGAGTGGGGGCGGGGAGTGAGGCGGGGAGGGGCGTGTCGCGCCTGGAAGAGGCACTCGCTCTCGTGGGCGGAGCGCGTGCGGGGACGCGGGGAGTGGGGCGGGGAGTGGGGCGGGGAGGGGCGTGTCGCACCTGGAAGAGGCACTCGCTCTCGTGGCGCAGCGCGTGCGGGGGCGCGGGGAGTGGGGGTGGGGAGTGGGGGGCGGGGAGTGGGGCGGGGAGGGGCGTGTCGCACCTGGAAGAGGCACTCGCTCTCGTGACGGAGCGCGTGCGGGGGCGCGGGGAGTGAGGGCGGGGAGCGGTGGCGGGGAGTGGGGGCGGGGAGTGGGGCGGGGAGGGGCGTGTCGCACCTGGAAGAGGCACTCGTTTCTCGTGGCGGAGCGCGTGCGGGGGCGCGGGGAGTGAGGGCAGGGAGCGGTGGCGGGGAGTGGGGGTGGGGAGTGGGGGCGGGGAGTGGGGCGGGGAGGGGCGTTGTCGCACCTGGAAGAGGCACTCGTTCTCGTGGCGGAGAGCGGTGCGGGGGCGCGGGGAGTGAGGGCGGGGAGCGGGTGGCGGGGAGTGGGGGTGGGGAGTGGGGGCGGGGAGTGGGGGCGGGGAGTGGGGGCGGGGAGTGGGGCGGGGAGTGGGGCGGGGAGTGGGGCGGGGAGGGGCGTGTCGCACCTGGAAGAGGCACTCGCTCTCGTGACGGAGCGCGTGCGGGGGCGCGGGCGCCGCGCGGCAGCCGTCGGGCGCGTAGCGGCAGCGCGCCGGCGCGGGCGGCGACGGCCGCTGCTGCGGCTGCGGCCCGGCCGACGGCGAGCACGCCACCACCAGCTCCTCCGCCGCCGACGCCGTCGCCGCCTCCACCTGAGCACAACGAACACCACACTCAAACAACCCTACATATTGGATTGATCATCTTACAAGTGAAACACTTTGAGCGAAACCACGTTTTGTATTGCATTCTTAGCTGTCCGGGATGAGCCGCGTCTGAGTAGATGGATCTGACGTTTCGGCCATCTTGCTGTGGCCTTCTTTAGAGTAGTTTAGCAAGATGGCCGAAACGTCAGATCCATCGACTCAGACGCGGCTCATCCCGGACAGCCAAGAATACAATGACTCCAGCCGCGGAAGCCTACGATCTCAACACGTTTTGTATTAATTTTAATTTCCTATAATTGGATTCGGCGCGTTGTTACAAGCTGACCTCTAATTGCCCGGACGCTAAAATCGCTCCTCGCGTCTGCCGCGAATTGCGACGAGCAATGACGCATGCGCAGACGGTGAGGTTTCCCTCTCCCCTCTCCATCCCTGCTCCTGGATTCCCGAGTCCCGATAAGCTGGCATGCGGCTGAGAAAAGGCTTATGAGCAAGTTGCTCGTTTGTGCACGAGAGCGCAGAACACTTGAAGCTGTCAGAGAAATATATTTCTTTCTCACTCGTGATTCTATTCTTGGTCATGTCCCGAACAGTAGATATAGTGCTGGCCTACTAACTCTGAATTAATATCTAAGAAGTTCAATTCTCACTTAAATATATTAAACTTTATTTTGGTCTGAAATATATAAATTCACAAGTGATTGCCAATCGCACAAGAAAACTAAAGCTAAGCTATTTCATAATTTGTTTTCAAGAAGTCACATGACATAAATCTGTTGAAGTATTGTAACATTTGCTTCAATAACATAGATTCTAGAGAACATTAAGAATCATAATGCCTTCAGTTCGCGTTATTGTTGAGCATCCCCAAACGCGCGTGTCAAGCTATACCACTGCACCACACCACGTCACGCTCGTCGGCACGCGCGCGCTGGGCAGACAATGGAATGAAACACTCGCACATCACCCGTTTTCCCCAATATATAACGCATGATAGTAAACAATCCTAAGTATAATTTAATGAACACGTACCTCTGAACGAAAACCAACCCTCCGCTGGGCAACAGAGGAAACTCGTGTGTTCGCAGAAAGTTTATAAAGATTTAAATAGAAAACTTTTTTGCCTTTATTTTCATTAAATAACTCATAATATTCTGTAATAATAACAACAATAATAGATTAATAGGCTGATGCTTGTATTCGCTCTTCCTGATTATTAACACTATCTGATTGAATTGGTTTTTTCTCCCCTCTTGAATTTCATCGTTTTGAATTGACGTTTTTGAACTGATGCTTGAGACGGATAGTTATTCAGTCCCTCAGCTTTTCCTATTCTATTAGAGCTATCATTCATTGTTCATTAAAACTATTCCTTCATTTATAATTATCTATAAACCCTGGAAAAAATGAATACTATTCAATGATCTTGTTTTGGAAATTTTGAAGAATGAAGTTTCGAGGAAACTCCTAGGTTTAAAATTTGTTTATCCAAAGTTAAATGTTACGTTCTGAAATAATTTAAAAATCTTCATGATGGTTCTTTAATATTACCAAAATACCGCTTAGTAATGCCGCTTATTCTCTTGAATCTCGTTGAGTGATGTACTTGAATTCGTATATACGCCTTGCGCATTTCCAAATAAGTTATTTATTTTGTAGTTGGACCTTACTTCCCTTCACTCTCCCCCTCAACGTTTTCGATCTTACGATTCGAAAACCATCATTGTAACTCAACAGATACCAAGACGTACTGTTACAATCCTTCAAACGAAAGGGCTTTCGTCAGGGTGCAGGAAGTGAAATAGATACGTATGTAGAAGGCCCGACCCGTAACGTCCTATGAGCTGCGTTCACACGATACGTTTTTTGTATTGGTTCAATTTTGCGCATGCGTCATAGCACACGCCGCGCATGCGTCTTTGCGCAGAATGAAAGGGTGCGTGCAATAGCGCACGGCTTTCTAGAGGCGGGAATTTCGCGCGTCTTGACTTCGCGTTTCCTCAAACGAGCTCCAACGTGTTCTCCCTTGAAAACGATTTGCGTACATTTGTAGCTCTTTTAAGCCTTATTTGTTTGTTGTTGTTTTTTTGATCACCGGAACTACGTTTGCGAGTACATTGAAGTGTTTGGAAAATGATGGTACAGTCTTTACTATAACTGAGTTTCTACCGGGTGTTTTTTTTATCGTTCGCCGAAGATTCCGGCCGCGTCGCCCGGGCAGTCGAGGGCTCATTTGCCCGGCAAACCGCTGACTCAACTCCCGTGCTATTCGAGAACTATCGCTGCGTCGCTTAACGTACCTTAAAGAAAATGCTGAAAGTGGTGTCCTTCGGCTCGAATACATTCTTGGCACCTCCGAAACACATTCTGATTTGCCCTTTGAAGTAAGTCTCGAGGAATTGCTGCGATTTTCTCTTCAATAGAGCTTCACGAACAACCACTTCAGGACATAAAGATCGAGTGTGGTGGGCGTTGAGTTCCACAAGAATTATCGGACCTATTTTTTTCAACACCACCGTTATTGCTGACGTATACATACATCGAATATTGGCTTTATTCTTCGAACAATTGACACCAGAAGAAAGGCACTATGGTTACTTTCAAAAGGATTCGGCAACTGCTCACACTGCTGTTCGATCCATGAACTTTTTAAATAATGTTTATTGTGACGATCGTATAATTAGTCGTGAGTTATGGCCTCCTAGATCACCTGATCTATCCCCTTGTGATTTGTTCCTGTGGGGGTACTTGAAAGATCAGGGGTATGCAGAAAATCCGCATTCGGAGGAAGAGCGCCGGCGCTCTATTGAAGAGAAAATCGCAGCAATTCCTCGAGACTTACTTCAAAGAGCAAATCAGAATGTGTTTCGGAGGTGCCAAGAATGCATTCGAGCCGAAGGACACCACTTTCAGCATCTTCTTTAAAGTACGTTAAGCGGCGCAGCAATAGTTCTCGGATAGCACGGGAGTTGAGGTCAGGGGTTTGTCGGGCGAATGAGCCCTCGACTGCCGGGTGAGGCGGCCGGAATCTTCGGCGAACGATAAAAAAACACTCTGTATAAATGAGTATAACTTTTAAATTTAAGACTACTAGAGGCTGAAGTCATTAATTTCGAATAGAATCTTATGTTGCTGCTATAGCACAAAATGTAATATAGTTATCAAAATTCGAAATAAAGGGTCGTTCCTCATTACTAGACTATTTTTGTATGACAGCATCATAAATTTCAAAGAGAATCAAATTTATTATGAACGATTTCTAGCAACAACATTCCTTTATGATGCTCTCTCTGAATCTGAATCAGTGAAATTGTCACTGATTCAATCAGTAAGAGCCGAAGTCACTGATATCTTCAGTCGGAAAGTGTAGTTTCGCTGACAATCAGCGAATATGCGAACCTTTTCATAATGACCGCCAGCATTTCACTGGTCGTCAGTGATAAAAGCGTCGCGTCACCATCGCTCACAGATCGTTCAGTCGTCACGTTCAATTAGTTGTCACACATTTCACCGATTCAAACAGTGAAGTTTCACTGATTCAAAAAGTGGTTCCAATTTTTACTGATTTGTTCAGCTCAATTCACTGATTGTCAGTGGCTGGGTTATAACTGACACTATCAGTGAATAGTCACTGTCAATCAGTAGTTTTTCATTGATTCAGACAGAGAGCTGGAATACAAAAAAAAAAGAAAATATCATCATGGGCGGAAGGAAGTGCGCTGTGCTCACCGCGGCGGCGAGCGTGGGCCCGCAGCTGCTGCTGCAGCCGGCGGCGGCGGCGGCGGGGGCGGGGGCGTCGGCGCGGGGCGAGGGCGAGGGCGTGTGCGCGTGCCGTGGGCGTGCGCAGGGGCCGTGCGCGGACGCCGCCGACTCGTCCGCGTCCTCGCCCAGCAGCGACGCCACCAGCGACGTGTCGTCCATGGCGGCAGCGGCGTCCTCCGCCTCCTCGCCCTCGCTCTTCGGGCCGGCGTTGGCGGTGGTGGCCGGCGTGGGTGGTGGCGGCGGCGGCGGCGGGCGACGCGCGCTGAGGGGGTGGGAGAGGTCGCGGAGGCGGCGGGGCGCGCCGGGCGGGCGGCGCGCGGCCCGGGCTGGTCGGGCGGCGCGTGGGCGTGGGCGTGGGCGGAGGCCCCGGGGGCGAGGGCTCGCGGCTCGGGGGGCTGCTGCTGCGGCCCCACGGCCCGCCCTGCAAGGGCCGCGCGTACACCTGCGGCAAACGAAGCAGTTCTCGCTGTGGAAGGGGATAACTGCAGACACATCGTAAGCAAATGGTGGATTAGAGTGCACGAGAATTCATATTGGGCGCCTCTGTAACTAATTAGTTCCGTAAATGTGTTGCATTTTTATGGGTGGCGGTGTTGGTGGTAGTGTTTAGTCCAATGCTAGAACGTGTGATCTACGTAAAGTCGACTTGCCGAGATTCCACCCCACCCCCCCCGCCATCTTCTCCAGCAGGGAACCGACCCAGCCGCAAGTACTAAGCTTCTACTGTGACTGATCTCCTGGCATGTGCGTTGGTGTGATGCATGTAAGTATGTTGTGTGTGTGTGTGTGTTTGTGTGTGTATGTTTGTGTGTGTATGTTTGTGTGTGTATGTTTGTGTGTGTATGTTTGTGTGTGTATGTTTGTGTGTGTATGTTTGTGTGTGTATGTTTGTGTGTGTATGTTTGTGTGTGTATGTTTGTGTGTGTATGTTTGTGTGTGTATGTTTGTGTGTGTATGTTTGTGTGTGTATGTTTGTGTGTGTATGTTTGTGTGTGTATGTTGTGTGTGTATGTTTGTGTGTGTATGTTTGTGTGTGTATGTTTGTGTGTGTATGTTTGTGTGTATATGTTTGTGTGTGTATGTTTGTGTGTGTATGTTTGTGTGTGTGTGTTTGTGTGTGTGTTTGTGTGTGTGTTTGTGTGTGTGTTTGTGTGTGTGTGTGTGTGTGTGTGTGTGTGCATGTATGTATGTAAGAGGGTAAGGATGGAACCAGCAGGAGTCCATTTGTTAGGGCAATGCCATTCACCATGTATTGAACAGCGTGTAACGAAAACAGCAGTCTGCCTTCATCATGATATTACAGGGACTACGTTGTTGCCGTCGAGCTTTTGCAAAATACATTAAATTTGAGAAAAATGTACGGAATTTAACTAACACGAAAACACAAAGCCACAAAGCCATACATTTCGTACTAAACATTCCGCATAGTCATGTCCATTTTCGCTGCGGCGTTTCCCAAATTCAGAAAAAAACAATTTCATTCTTATTTCGATCTAGATGGAATCTTGAAACTTGAATTTTATTATAGAATTTTACGATGACACATAATTGACCAGACTGATAAGACCTGTAGAATATTATTACTTTCCCGTATACGTACCTATACACGGAGTGATATACGTAGTATAGGGAAAGTTATGTAATGCTGCGCGAAAAAATGGGCAATTTTCGGCGGAAAAAAATTAATTGCCGGGCCGTGAGAACGAAGAAGTGAATAAAACCAGTTGCTAAATTAAGACAAAAAATCCCTAACACGTGGTGTAGCCAGAAATCCTGTTTTCTAGGTCCTTGATACCGAAAACCCAATTGAAAGGAAAACGTCAGTCTGTCTGTCCGTCCGTCCGTCTGTGAACACTGCTAGCACCTAAACCATACGTACGATTTCTTCCAAAATAGATATTCCCCGGTTGATCTGGTTCTAGTCGAAGCTTTGAGATTTTGAAAAAGATTCTTCAAAATTTGGGGGTACTTTATATGAAGCCCCCCGGCGATTTTCAAAATTTTCTCAAAGACGGCTCCAAATTTTTTCTTTAAATTTCTTGTATGAATAGAGTAAAATCCACTTTTTAACATGGTATAGGTCCGATTTCACGTACAGCTCTGAATTTTCGAAAATTTTGAAAGTTTGAATTTTTTCGGCGTCTTTCTCCAACTACAAAATTGAAGATAAGAGATTTTTTGTTCAAATAAAATTTGTTCTGCATATTGAGTTCTTTAATAAAGGTCATGTAAATGTTTTCAAAATTTTGGTAGTTTTCGAGCAATATTGCGTGCAATATGTGCAACATAAAAAATTACAAAAAACAAGATTTCTCAAAAACGGCTCCAAATTTTTTCTTTAAACTTCTGGTAGAGATAATGTTAAATGTGCTCTATCAATGACATAAAAGCCATTTTGGTCTATCGGTTGTTTTTTTCAAAAATTACAAAAATGTAAATTTTTTTACTTGTCTCTCACGTCGTTAATATTTACATTAGCGGCGATTTTTTCACATTAATATATTTACGAGTATACATGCTTTAAATAATGTTAAGTAACGTTTCTCGAAAACACTACCGTTTTCTGTGAAAAGTAGCTCAAATTTCGGCATTTTCAGAAATGCTCAAACGTCATTTTCTCGTATATGGCTGCAATTTTTTTCTTGAAACTTTTGCAACGGATAGTGCTAATTACATTCTTTAGTATAGCGTAAAGTTTATTTTGAGTTTTTTTTCAAAAAATTACATAATTGTAATTTTTTTTGAAAGATCTCTCACATCTTTAATATGCACATTACCAGCAATTTGTAAAGATTATTATATTTGTGGGTGTATGTGCTTCAAATAACTTCAAATAAAGTATTTCGAAAATTCAGAAATTTTCTGTGAAAATGAGCTTCAAATTTTGCATTTTTAGTAGTGCTAAAATGCCATTTTCTCTTAAACGGCACATAATTTTTAAAAGAAAATTGCCATTTACGGTTAGGCTTCTGTGTTCTTTAATATTCTAAAATTAATGTTGCTGTTCTACCAATAGGAAACCGAAAAATTAAGAAAATGACAAAAAAATGTCCTTTTGGCGGTGATAGATGGTAGCTGGCAAGAAAGAGTATGTCGCAATTCCGAATAGCTAGCGAAGAGGGAAAAACTAATACGGGAAAGTCTGTGCCATTCTGTAGCACCATTAGTTCACTTTTATCGATGTTTTTCGTGTGAACTTTCTTCGCCAAACCGTGTCGTAAATTCGGTGGCACGCTGAAGAAAACAGCAAAATATGACGCGACAATTGAATTTTGATAAAATAATTTGGTATTACCTGTTAAATATGGGATACAGTAAGTAACAGTAGTTCGTGATCATCAGCGAATATAAAATGCAATTTTTCTGTTTCGACTATTTTTTGAAGTTTCTTCAATAAAATTATCAATTTGAATGAAATTATTCTGCTTTCCCCATAAATGTTTCTATTTTATAAAAAATGAGAATGAATTCACTCTTTGATGTGAACTGAACATTTTAATTATTAAATTCCAATTCTTAAAGATATCTTCGTTAGTTTTTAATCAGAACACTTATTTGATCACGTCGAATCTGTGATTTTGTCTATTCACAGCTCGCAACAATATTTAAAATTTAATTTTGAACAAAGAGCATCCTGTAAACATTGCCTTATTTGTTCGCTCGTCCTAGAAAAATTTTTCTCAAGATTGTGAACGTACCTGCTGCTCCGCACACGCCAGGTAATTGTAAATCACCTGGTACGATCTATTGAGGCGGTGGTGCGCCATCTCCTGTTGGTTCTGCGAGGCTTGTTGGTGCTGGCCGTGCTGCGGGTGATGAGAGTGTTGCGTGGGAGCGTCATCCGCTGCGCCATGCACATGTTGCTGGTGCTGCTGTCGCACCGTCTCTGCGGATGTGGGCACAGAGTACGGCTGGTACCCGCGGTACGTTTGGCAATTCGAGTAGAAGTTCGTCGGGTCTTGGCCACTGTTGGCTGCTGAATACATCCTGAGAAATGATCATAAAACTTTACTGATTTGGAATAATTCATTGATTGAAAAGGAAATGTCAAAAAAGAAAACGTATTAAACGTGTTAGAATATTACTTGGTTTTATTCTTGGATACTGCCTGTTATCTGTTCATATGAGAAATTAGTCTCTTTTCTTAAGACAGTAATAAATTGTAATTAATTATATAATCCATGATAAAGTTCCAAGGATAAAGTACTAACTTTGTAAAGTAAAAACTTGATAAAATAACTACCGGTAAGTACTATTGTGGTAAACCACAATAGTACCTCTTCATCCTTGGAACTTTATCATGGATTACCACAAGATCTCTGCCGCCACCACAGAATTATATAATCATTATCAAATTTCTTATTTATTAAAAACCAACGTTTCGACAAGTGTTTCTTGTCATCTTCAGGGTTGTTACATCAATATTGTTAAATCTAAAAAGAATTTTATACATAGTTTTAAAATTTATACAATCAAATAATAAAAAGAAGGTTCAAATGTGTTAGAATATTACGCAATGAATTAGTATCTATGAAGAAAATTCAAATTCTTTTGTTACTATTCCATAAAGTACGTGTAATAAACAAGCGTAACGAATGAATAATTTGTGAGTATTTGGGCATAATAATTCTCTTCGAATTTCAAAGCTCTTTTATTCCTTTTGTCAACGTCGCTACAGACTATTGGTAAAGTTGAAATTGTCATTTGAAGCTCGCTCTAGCTGGGTACAACTGTTCTTTGTAGTACAACAGGATTCAGACTGCCACATTATTACTTCCAGTCCGCGGGCTCAGTCTGGATTGTCTGCAACGGCAAGTACAAAATGAGGCGCGCTCTACTTCACGGCTGGCCAGAATTCCCGTTAAAATGCTTCTACTGAAAAGACTTATCGACGGCCCTTTTTAACAATTCAAAATTTTTGGATCGTGATAAGGGTATCGCATGGGATCATTGATTTCTTTGTTTGTTTTGTTTTGTTTTCAAGAGCATCGGTTGCATAATGTTTTCTTCATACTTCACGAGGCTGCGAGAAAAAAAAGTTACTTTGAAGCATACGTAGACGTTTCTGAATTCAACAGGGTCAACTCATCATATCAGTTTATAAACATTAATGCTATTTCTTGCAGTTATCATTTACAATGATATATTTAGATACGATTAACCCTAAAATAATAACCATTAGTCAATTTGACTATTACCGTTATTTTTTTTGTACTCCCGAGTCCCTGTACCTTGTGAACCCAGCCGCTAGCAGTGTGACCTTGAGTCAGTTTGCAATACCCCTCTGAGAAGGGAATGTAAACTTTGTCATGTGGAAAGCGCACCTGATATTGTTTCACTTGAAGTAAATATTATTTAAAGGCTGCTCGTATATTTTTAGCTGCCAAAGTTGTCTGGACGCATTTAAAAAAAATACGAAAGCTGCTGATTTTTCGTTTGGCACATCAGTCAAAATACAGCTAAATTTTCTAGCGTGGCCGCTGGGATTCGCGAGTAGAGGGGGAAACCTGAAAGTGGTGGGGAGGGAACCAGGAGGCGACTTTCGCGCATCTGCCCATTCCAATAACATTCGCACCGCACGTGCTAGCGAACTTACCTGGAAATTAATTTGCTATAGTGTCTTCGTTCGATAGAGGAGAAGCACTAAATTCACGTGATGGCGCGGCTCTGCCGCCATCATCTTAATCTTTTCCATTGTTTCCTGTTTCCTCACTATCATAACTAGCAATTCTATCGTTTGCGCCTTTTCCAAACAACCAATTCTTGATATAGTGCATTAAATAATTGTGCGGCGAATGACTCTCACTGAAACCCTCGAAAGCAGATTCCACGTCCTTCCTTTTCCTCTCTTTAGAAGAAGTTCAATGTGAACACGATTCCCTAGGTTCAATAGAATTCATTTTCTTATTAAGCCCCGCGAATATGTCATCCCGAAACACTAGCATCTGCCACTCTCTTAACTGCTGTGACATTTTTAACACCATTTGCTTCTCTCTTCATAAAATGATATACTTTGGCAACTACTTTATGTTCTGACTGTGAAGCCCTCCCTTATGCAACTTGCTCTGAACCGGACACATAGCAATAATCACTTCAAACACAACTTCCAAATCACGTGCAAATGCTCCACTCTAGTAGGAAACGCAACTGGAAGCTTGCATCTCGCAGATACCGACAGTCAGGGTCAATGTTCACACAACTGGAGTAGGACTGTCAAGACGTGCTGGGAAAAGACGCGCTCCCCCAAAACAGCAATGTTTGAAGAATGAACTCTTCCGGTAGTTCTGAGACCACGACCTTGAGCGGCCACGCTAAAATATTACTACTGTACTGGGCAAACCCTTTGCATAGATGCGTCAGCGCCGCGTGAAACAACGGCCTCCGCGCCGCGCCTTGCTTCGCCTGGGCTCGCAGTCGTGGGCCGAGGGTCGGTGTCCCCCTCCCCTTTCCGGATGACTGAAATGTGATCGCCAGTGGAGCGCGAAATATCCCATGCAGAAGCGATTGGGAGACTTTTCTTAGGAACGGCCGCAGTGTATAAGTTGGAAACTTCCGACAACGGAAATCTATTTATCGCAAAATTGGAGAAAATAATTGTTTCATGGCGAACAGATTTTTCACGTATACCAAAGGGATAGTATCATAAAATTACAATCACTCATCCGTTGCCAGTTTTCATCCCCAAGATTAAGAACCTCATTAGATATGCATGGTACGTCGCTCAGTATGGCGACGAAAGACCTGCATCCTTTGTGTCACCTGCCCATTACGGCTGCCACATCACAGAACCATTATGTAAAATTAATTTATGCGAATCATTTTCTTTTATTATATGTTCGTGGTACAAGAAAAAGTATTTCAATCATCTTTCACTCACATTTTTGTAGAACATACTATGAAGTTTAATTTTGAAATTCATGTGATGACATTGCTGTCGTGTTCCTTCGCAAGACAACTGAAAGCATTTGCAAACATTCGGCCTGAGGCGACGAAAGAACTCGTTTCTTGCCCTTGGAGCGATTCACGTGGCGGCTGGGGGTGAGGCGCTGCGATACAGACAGACGCGCGGCCGACCTTGAGACGTATTGGTGTGCCAGGGATGTACATTCACCTATTTGGACATGAAAAACATGGCCAAAAACACGGAAGTTTATTATTTTTTAAAAAAATGCTTCCAGGAAACTTTGGCAGCTAAAATCTTGCATCCAGCCTTGTTTTGACACTAACTTTAAACGGAAAAAATGAGGTAGTGTTTCAACATGACAAAGTTAAGCATTCCCTGCAACTTGCCCGAGTCCCATTTGTTCCATTCTTGGAGTGATTTCCCGTGTGACTGATTGTGAGTAAATTTTACTCATCTTTAGTTTTGACGGATGTTTGACGTGAGTAAGAATTACACATAGTTAAGGTTGGAAGGTATTTGGCGTGTGTAATAATTAAATGTAAGTAAATAATTATTTTATTTAGAATTTTCAGTATAAGTAATATTGATCTTAAAATATCTTTTATTATTTCTTATTAGTGTAAACAATAAGTCCGATTAAAAACATATTGAACAATGGATTCAGGAAATAGATGAATTGAACGGTAGTGAATAAAAGGACATTGAGAGATTGAGCGACAGTGATTCCGATCCAAATTATTGTCCTAGTGATTATGAACCTGAACTGACAGAACAACAGGTTGAAGGGATTCAACGAGATGAAAGAGAGAGACCCTCAATTTACAGAATAAGAGAAAAAAACCGAGGATCTGTGAGGGGCCTGTTTGTTGTGAACATGAAAAGAAACTGGGCCCTACTTGTTCTTAGACGAATTATCTTTGATTTGTTTTGTTTATTCCAGGTTTGTTCATTTTCAACTTTATTACAAAGAGTACAAAATTACGCATTGTCGGAAAAATAAATACCGCAAAAAAGTGATCTTCAAATTTTATTTCTCATCATGTATTATGCTATAATCGCTTCCAAACAAACAGACGCTTCTAAAACGATAATAACCAAAACTTTTTATTCAATTGTAAACGTGAATTAATAAGTGTGAGTACATTTTGCTCATGGTTAGTATGCACGGAATATAGAATATGGTTAGTATTCTGGGGTTAATGTCCTTTCGGCGCTTGACTAATCACAATGGCACTTCGAGCGCCTTTCCGAATTCACGAGGTCTCCGAACATCACACAAAACACAGTGATCTGCGCGTGACTAAGTTTGAAAATACGTCAACTTCCAAAATTGAAAAAGATAAGATACTATCAATAATGAAACCAATAAAATATAAGTTTATTGTATAAATTTTAATACAAATTGTGGGAAGCATAGAGCTTCCATGGCCTCCTTGATATTCACGAGTCTTGGAGCGATACAGAGACTTCATTCCCTTCCCACGAGCCAGTTGATGAATCATGAAAACCTTCCTTGTGTGAAGCTGACGAGAGAACACAACTCGGCACCACTGAGATAGTAAGCTGCAAGTCCGCGAGTTCGTGGAATTGAATGACAAGGTGTGTTCGAAATCTGACAAAGTACCTCGATTCAACTCGTCCACTGTGGCCTTCCAACGTTCTTTGTTAGAGTTGAATGACCTTAATAAAAATAGACACAGTAATTGTATAACAATCAATAAATTGTTATAAATTTCATTAACGTTTCGACCCTGTTTGGGGTCTTCTTCAAAATCTATTGTCCAGAATACGTTGACATCAAAGATAAAATGGTAGCATTTTATTAAAAAATCGTCACTATGGTGTAAAAAAGTGGCACTTCGTAAAATTCATCTGGATAACTGACGAAAATTATTGTTAAACATAAAAATTATTGTATAGGAGTTGTCCAGATGAATTTTTATTGAGTGACATTTTCTTACACCATAGTGAAAATTTTTGAATAAAATCAATGTTTAGGTCCATCACATTGTCCTTTAACTGAAACCCTTCTTCATGACACTGCTTATTTTCTGTTGTTCGTTTGGACAATCGCTACTATAGCAACACGTAAGCTGCCTTTCGTCTGATCCGTCTCACTCATCAGTTTGTAATCGCCAAACTCCCAGTGTTGAATTACTGCGCGACCCACGAGAGAAAGACAGAGAAAGACATCTATGTTGTGACGAAACGCGCAGGCTGGCGGAGATATGTTTGTAGCTTTGGAGGGGGAGGCCACGTTCGGACATGCGCAGTGGAAGATTCTTTTTAGTCTGTCGAGCTCATTCTCAGAGTTGGGCAGTATCGAAAATACTTGGATTTAAAATACGTATTTTCGATACTTTTGTAATTTGTATCGAAAATACTTTCTGATAGTATTTTGTATTTTGAAAATACAAAAATACTTTCTATTAATCCGTCACAAACATTGATTGGGCGAGTAAATGGAGAGGGTCCCGCCACGCGGACGAGTGCAACCGGACCTCCGGTTCCTCCGATTACGTTTTTCCAGCCCGTCGGTTCAACCGGAGATAACCGGAGGAGCGCTGTAATCAAGGTGTAAAATATATTTCTTACAACGTGGCTGTAATCACGAGCTCCGATTCAATTTCTCGGAGAGCAGGCTCCGCGTGCCAGAATCCGTTGTGTGTTTCCCCATGTGTGTGCCTTGTGGCCCTATGGTTGTGCGCAGTGATTAAAAACTTGTGCTTGCGGTGTTTTTAAAAGCTGATATTTCGTGATGGTATATTTAAGTAAAAATCTATTTTTTTCCTGGGTACCTTGTATATAGAAAGCTTCATTTAGTACATTTTATGTTTATTTGAACTAAAACCCGTCAATTTTGTAGCGCTTAAAAGAGCCTATTTCAACATTAATGCCTATTTGCGCCTATTCTACGTTTAAAAACCTAAAATGAGACTAATTTGCCTAACTTTTTTGTCTATGGCTTCTTTTACTTTTTCTTGTGTCTCCACAACAGACAAGGATGATATTAATTTTAAGTTATTTTAAACAACCCTAAATTGCATTTGTCCTCTTGTACCTTTTCATCCCCCTTTTTTTAAATACATATTTTATTTTGCAATTTGTTCGTACACAAACATTTGGCAAAATTACTTAAATATTCTGTAAATTAGTACTTGAGAAGAGTAAAGTCCATTGACCGTGCTCCACTCATGTTACATTGTTAATAATTAACAAGCCCTTGTATCCCCTTTCCTCATTTTGTTGCCTGTAAGAGAGCGAGAAATGAATATACCGGACAAGGATCTAGCGATAAAAGTCTCCACGCTACTACTTCCTGACTTCGTGGAGAAGCTACCTCTGTTTCTAAGATAAAAGCGATTGAATTTCTCTGAAAGCAAAGTGATCTTGACCGATAAGAAACACTCATTTTCTCTTGAAAACTTGGAGAATGTGTTAGTAATTTATTGTGAGACAAAACATGATAGGAATAATTATAACTATTAAACTTTTTCATAAATAGAATTATCGCAAAATGTCCAAAACTGATTCTACCTAATATTGATTTATGTTCTTATCTTTGAAAAATATAATAAACGGTCAAAAAGTGAGTTTTCTTGTAAGTTTCAAGTTTTATTAGTGCCTATTCTACCATTTAAAAAGCCTAACAGATGCTGAAAGAACCTATTTTAGGCACCTAAAATGCGTATTTTAAAACCTAAAAATCCGCGGTAATCATCAGATATCCATATCATTTGTGATGTATTGTCTTACTTTGTCTGAAAGGCATCTTGGTTGATTGTCTATAACCTGCAATATTTGTCTCAATGGATAAGATGCCTTTCAGACTTAAAATATGAAGATACATCACAAATGATAGGGGCCGTCCATAAATTACGTAACGCAAATTTCAAGTATTTTCAATACCACCTCCCCCCCTTACGTAAAACAGCGTAACGCTGCCTCAGACCCTTCCCTCCCCCTTTTGCGATACGTAATTTATGGATGACCCCATACTCATACCTGAAATGGGTTGATTTTTGTATAAAGAATGTTATATATTTTTAATAATAAAATTTAAAATGTAATGTGACTTTAAATGTGAATTTTGAACGTGTATAATCGTTTAAAAGAGAAAAAATAGGATAGAAACTATTACGTGTCAAACACCGTTGGTTGTATTTTGTACTTTCTAAAGTATTTTAAAAAACTTTTGTATTTTGTATCTAAAATACTTTTGTGAAAGTATTTTGTATTTGGTATCTAAAATACTTTCGGCGAAGTATTTTGAATTTTGTATCTGAAATACATTTTTCAAGTATTTTGCCCAACCCTGCTCATTCTTATACTTGGGTTTTTATTTCTTGGCGTGCGGGGTCTTGTCTTCACGATGGAATATTTCAAGGTATTTCGCGTCGTTCTCGATCGTGCCGCAAGAAGTCGCATGATCGCCAGCACTGCTCGATACAGTCGCGATCATGCGAGTCCTGGCGGCACGACGGAGAACGACGCGAAATACTGTGAGATATTCCATCGTGAAGACAAGACCCCACGTGCGAAGAAATAAAACCCAAGCATTGGTGCTCAAATTATACCTAAATCAATAGTAGAAGTTAATCTTCTATTAAAAATGCTCAGAAAAATAAAATGAAGAAAAATACTTCTGATACAATAAATAAAATTATTCCTCAACGAAATCCTAAGTTGACAACAGATGTATGCATGCCTTGATATGTTACTTCTCGTGTAATATCTCGTTATCATTGAATTATAGTTAGAGTTATTATAGATCCAGTTGTAAAAATAATAAATTTACATTGATGGAATATACTAATTAGCTCTGCAGCTATTGTTATAATACCAATGGCTCCTGTAATTAGTCATGGGCTAATATTTATTAGGTGAAATGGAAGGTTTTGATGTGTTGACAATAATTTACTTCTCTTGAATGTAATGTGGTTAATACAGCGAAAACATGATTGAATAACTGATACTGATAATTCGAGAATTTATAATAGAATTGGTGATAAAAGAGGATTTGGATTAAAATGGCTGAGTTCATAATTATAGGCCCGGTATTTCCTAATAGTGTTAATAGAAGGTTTCCTGCAATTCTATTTGCAACGAATCGTACAGCAAGGGTTAATACACTCACACGGTCGTGGCGATGGTGAAAAAACGAGCATTTGGATTAAAATGTCTGAGTTTATAATTATAGGCCCGGTATTTCCTAATAATGTTAATACAAGATGTCCTGCAATTATATTTGCAACCAATCGTAGAAGGGTTACTATACTCACACGGGCGTGGTGATGGGCCGCTGGTAGCAGCTGACGGTGACGGTGCAGGCGGGCCATGGCGGCGGGCGCGGCTGCTCGTACGCGGCCGCCGGCGCCGTGGCGCTGTGCGCAGGCGGCGCGGTGGAGGCGGAGGAGGCGGAGGAGGCGGCGGGGGCGACGGGGGGCGGCGTGGGCGTGGGCGGACGCAGGGGCGGCGTGGGCGGGGTCGGGCCCCTTGTCCGCGGGCTGCACCGCCGCGCTCGCCGCCGCCGCGGCCGCCGCCACCGCCGCGCTGGCCATGGCGGCGGCGTACTGCCTCTCCTGGAAAGCAGGCCTCGCGTGCTGTTTTTTAAACCCTTTCAAACATTCACTTATTATACATTTGCACGCGTTAACACAGCAAAAATCTCAATTAACGTATGTAAAATACTCAAGAATCACATTAGTGGTTATCCATAAATTACGTAATGCTGTAGCCCTCCTCTTTGGGGGAGGGAGGGGGTCTGAGGTAGCGTTACGCTGCGTTACATAGAGACAGGGAAGTGCGTTACAAGGGGAGGGGGTATTGGAAATACTCGAAATTTGCGTTACGTAATTTATGGACGGTCCCTTAACATTTCTCTTTTCTTCTAATCGTGCAAGGAGAGTTCGGTCTGGCAGTTTAACGTAGAGTTTCATAAATTTAGTCGTGTCGGGTTTCTAAACATCCAGCGCAAGCACTTTCTCAGGCAGTTGAAATTTCAGCACCGAGGCGAGTGTAACTTATACCGAGTAATAATTATATCCGTAGTTTGTGTACTTGAACGTGCTCCTCTTTCTCATCTATGCTTTTATATATTCCAGTGAATAGATGACTGTTTAGCGTTTCCGCGTCAACTATACTTAGGTTTTTATTCTTGGCGGGTGGGGTCTTGTCTTCAGGATGGAATATCTCACAGTATTTCGCGTCGTTCTCCGTCGTGCCGCCAGGAGTCGCATGATCGCGACTGTATCGAGCAGTGCTTGCAATCGTGCGACTTCTAGCGGTACGATTGAGAACGACGTGAAATACCGTGAGATATTCCATCGTGAAGACAATACCCCACGCGTCAAGAAATAAAAACCCAAGTACAGTGATGAGTAGCCACTACTATGGTAGCTCTCGTAAGCGCATATTGTACATCGTGAGGCGATGTTCCTTCTCTCCTGAAATCTGGGGTTGGTCTACGCGTTGCCTTGCGAGGTTTCTCTCCTCCAAAAATCTCCCCAGGCGGGGCACCGCCCCAGCCGAGACGAACACTAAGCGCCCGACAATTGTGGCAGTGTAGTACACGTAAGAGTAAGTTACATATTCGACATTCACCTTTACAAAGACGTGCTAAGCCCCGCAATTCGCAGCAGTAAGCCACTGTTTACCTGCAGGGCCGCGCAAACGCATGGGCCCGAAGGGCCCCCCATAATTTTTAAACAAATTAATATTATTTTTTCAAAAATTAAAATATTTTTTAAGAAAATATAATGTATGATTAAACTATTATAACGCAAAAATTGGCATAACAGAGTGATTTGTCACGCATCATTGGATAATATGTCTTGTTATTGGATAATAATGGTCTTTTTCAATGTAATTATAAATGAATGTTTAAATTTTTTGTTTTAATGGTGTTACAATGAAAGACTCAGAAATACTTTCAGAAAATAAACAACGTAAACACGATGTGAATTGACAGGATTTTCTTAATATTTCAGCGTCGAATTTGGGAGGGGAGAGATCGGTGAAAATAAGAAAAAGGGGCCCCCAAATGAACCTAGGGGGGTCATCCATAACTTACGTAAAGCTAAAGGGGGACGGAGGGCCCCTAGGCCTAAAGTTTACTACAATGGGGTATTGAAAATACTCGTAATTTGCGTTACGTATTACTTGTTCACTTTACATTTGCAGACGGAGCGCTGCGATCTGTTTACATGAGGTCACCGCCGACTGAATGAGGAACGCGCGTCTGCAGTTGATACTGACCGTTTAATATGATATAGATGGCGGTGAGCAGCACACAACCCCAGCGGGGCAAGAGCATAACCATTAAACAGTAGATCAGTGCAAAGAAGAAATAAAAATATTGTACGTGAATGTTGTGAATAGCGTGTGGTGTATTATATTTTATTCTATATTATCTTAATCATTTAAGGCCGCGACTCCAGCTCACTGTCAGAAAGGCACAATTCGCCAGCTGTGTCCGTAGCGCTTGTGCTGCCTTCGGAGACAGCTGATTGGCCTGATCCTGACGGACATCGGGGTCATTCGTGTATTCTCGGTTGAGTGTGCAGACCTTCACTTTCAAAATAACATTAGTTCCTAATTCTGCCTTCTGCAAATGTAAAGTGAAC
Source organism: Acheta domesticus (assembly GCA_031308135.1). Lineage (NCBI taxonomy): Eukaryota > Metazoa > Arthropoda > Insecta > Orthoptera > Gryllidae > Acheta > Acheta domesticus. Next base: position 113,494,791 of record JAHLJT010009355.1, read on the forward strand.
GAGTAATAACTTCTAGACGGCCCAAGGGCCCCCAATGTTGCCCTGCTTACCTGGAAGGAGGGGAAGGCGAGCTCGGGCGCGTGCCAGGGCGCGTAGAGGTCCGCGTAGAGCGGGGCCGGGGCGCGGCCGGCGCGGCGGGGGCGGGAGCGGCGGGGGGCGGCGGCGGCGCGGGGCAACGTGTACGCGTGCTCCCACACGGGCGAGTAGAGCGGCGCGGCGCCCGCGGCGGCGGCGGCAGCGGCCGCGGCGGCGTACGGCAGCAGCGGGTAGGCCGGCACCTTGTACGGGTGCGCCGCCCACGCCCCGCTCGCGTGCTCCGCGCACGCTTGCTGCTGCTGCTGTTGCTGCTGCTGTCAGAAGGAAAAATGAACGGTGCTATGCATCAACCGGCTATGCGACATCATACAAGTTTTGAGATGCAAATTTTTGACTATAAATCAATTTTTGAGTGCTTATTGCGGCTCAACCATTCAAAATATCCACGTAGTTTATTAGACAAAGTATGCTTAGAATTGTCTTAAGAGCGTATTTTGGACGTTTCCTCCCCGGACACCCTGTATAAGCATGTGAACCCTGCGTGTACCTGCGCGTGGGCGTGCGTGGGCGCGTCGTGCGCAGGTTGGTACTCGTGCGCGGGTGCGTGGGCGTATTGCGACGCGGCGGCCGCGTAGTGCCCTTGAGACGGGAGGGCGCCCGCCTGCCCGTACGCCCCCACGCTGGGCGCCATCCGATGAAGCTGGGACGCCGGCGAGTGCGGCTGCGGCTGGGCTGGCGTGTCCGCGTGATGCACTTGCGGGTGCTGGTGCTGGTGGTCCTGGAAGGGGGCGGGGTGCCAACTCATGCGCGGGTCGTTCCACAAGTCGCGGCAACTGTCTACAATCTTGCGGAGAAGCTGCAGCAATGGAAACCCACAACGCGCGTTCGACAGACTCAGGAAAGGGCGTGTGAAAGCGAGCTCCGAATTCGGGCTGCGTTAGGACTGCACACATGCACACAAAGAATACGTTATCTAATATTATCATGAATTAAGAGTAAGAAAAGACACATTACAAATCCCAGGACCTCAGTTCACAATGTCCGCCGTACTTGGCCAAAGATGTATGGGCAAACGATTATCAAATTATGCTTCGGAAGGTTTTTCATAGTGAAAACACCGGGTGAAACACCTTTATTATGCCGCTTTTAGTGATTCAGGTTATCTTCCCCCCCCCTCCATATCGGCCATCCTTCTTATCCCTTCTTTTCTATTACAGACCTAGATACCCTCCCCAAATCAGCTTTCCTTACAACGCGTCTGTAGTCAGCGTCAGCAGAACTACCAACCTAAGGTCTGAAAGAGCCTCCTTCAGGCTTCTCGGGCAGTTGAAAAGGGAGAGCGTCCCATTCGAGATATTCGAGACTCTTCTCTAATACTTCGTGTGGGACACTCCCCCTCTGCTAGGGATACGTCCTGAAGGATGCGCTCTGTCAGACCCTAGGACAGGTAGATTCTCATTGGAACTGGAGGTACGGGATATCGTAAGTGTCGGGATGGGCGGGCTCCAGTTGAAGTTTCCGAGCGGTCTCCGACCTCACGTCACCAGTAGTGGGACTTCTCTTCCCACAGTGAATATGCATTGCAAATTTTTTATTAATAGATAATTTTCGTGCAACAATTCATTATCGTATTTAAATGATAGTGTTTTAATGTAGTGAATAATATTTCAAACCTTTCGACGAGTTCTTAAGATAATAGTGGAGAAACAGAATGGAAGAAACTACAGCCATAAATTTACTCGGCGAGTAATAAATAATTATACTTTTTTCATTTTAAATATTAGCAACAAATCCTTTTATTTTCTTGTTTATTATAGGAATGTTAACATGAAAACAAAATTGTGAAGTCAATATGAAATGGAACACCGAAAATAGTCTGCCTAAAACTTTTGGGTGTCTCACAGACCGCACGTCACCGGCAAGAGACGTTTGAAGGCAGCTAACGGTTAAAGAAGTGGACAGAGGCGCCTCACCTGGTAGGCCGTGCGCGTTGGGCGGGTCCCCGTCCGCCTTGGGGGCGGCGTGGGGCGGCGGGGGCGGGGCGGGGGCCGCCGCGTACCCGCTGGGCTGCGGCTCCGCGTCGTGGGTCCGCGGCTGCCGGCGCTTGCGCGACGTCGCCTCCGGGGCCTGGGGGCGCACGCCCGCGCACATGAGAGAATTAGGAAGAATTTGGTGAATCCGGGTGCATCTAGTAATGTCGTCATTAGTCCCTTAAGTGTAATTTTTGTTGTGTCAAGGGAGATGACTGGGTCTTTCGCCACTTGAACGGGTAATTCCTACTCGGCTCGCCCAGGCCTGTGAGCGCATACCCATTCAGATGAGAGAGCGAGCAAGTACTCGTATGTAGTGATTCCGAGTGCGTCTGCCGTAAGTGTAGTGCTTGTTATGACAAGGGAGATGGCGGTGGTCTTCGGCCATTTGAACGGGTAATCCGGTCCTTACTCGGCTTGCTCAGGTTCCCCCCTTCCACAAGATATCTTCAGTGAGACACTGCCGCAACCCCAGCAAGCACTAAGCACGATTTCCCAAAATGCATGGTAGTGTGGTGTACGTACACTGCGATTTTCCTAACTTTGCCTCTGAAGGCCTGTCTTCACAACCGAATGTCACGGTATTTTGCGACGTTTTCAGTCGTGCCGCCAGGTACCTCATGATCGAGACCGTATAAAGCAGTTCTTGCGATCATGCGACTTCTAGCGGTACGACGGAGAAAGACGCGAAATGCCGTGCGATATTCCGTCTTGGCCATAGGGGCTTGAGGGGTAGAGTTAGAAAAATCACACAATAAATATCGGTGTTTGCGTGTGCATGTATGGTGTGTGTGTGTGTGTGCATGGGTGTGCAAGCGGCGAGGAGAAGACAAGGACGACGAAGGAAAGATCGCGCGTAGTTCGTGAATCGTTTGTTAAAGCATGCTCCGGCATTTCCCTGGTACAGATAGGAGAAACCACAGGAAACTACCGATCAAAGACTTCTAGCATTTTCGTCCCAGCGTTTCAATCCGACCCAGCAATGTAGCAAGTCGCTATGTAGCAAGTAGCAGTAAGGACGCTGCGAGAGCAACAGATGTAGCCACTGACTCATCCCAACCGGCAGACGGCACTGTTGCTGCTATTAATCTCAAGCTTTGGAGACGGCAGATATCTCGTTATTTACGAGAGAACACGACTGTAATGGACCGAAAAAGAACCTGAATGGTAGAGGTCTCTGCTGAGGGCAAACTGAATATTGGGAAAAAGGAATGTGAATTAACACAAAGTATAACGCATTAGAATGGTGTGCCGTAGCATGAACTTAAGTGTTCAACTGCAGTTTGAAGCATTCTTTGGGATTTTTTGTTGTACTAGCAAAGTTAATATTTTCGTTGAGATTTGTGCTCCTTTTAAAAAAAATTCTCAGCACCATAATTCTGCGACAAGTTTATCTGAATTTTAGGTTTATTATCGTTGAGAAAGTAATTAATGCAATGTACCTGTATAATAATATTTACCAAAATACTTATTAGTTAGAGGCTTAAAATAAAATTTCCTTATTTGCTTTTAAAAATATCTTGAGGCGCAGTATTTTTTTCGGAGTTTTTTTGCGTATAATTCAATTCCTTTATTGTAATTAGTTAATCAGACACAATATTTCAAGGAATAATTTTGTTTCTTCACATCCCGAAAGACATGCTAGAAATAACATATTGTGCACATGAATAAGCTTAGGATTACTACATTATTAGAAGAATCAAACTTCTGAAAGTCATTTCGCCATTACTTGCTCTATATCAAGACATTATATTATCAGACATTATATCAAAACAATGTCACAGGTACGAACAATATTATGTTAGAGTATAATTATTAATGTGTTGAACGTGTCGCCTACTTAATCACAATATATAATACTTTGACTAGGAGGGGCAGTACGAGTTTCGTTGAAGTTTTATAGTGTAGTGACAACATTCATTTGGATAGCACTGTACAGCATCACTAAAAACAAGCGGATGATGCTTGCAGTACCCACGCCACCGAAAAACGACCACTAGGGGGCGCTCTCCCGTTCGGCGATATCGCCGCCGTATTTTCAGTTGGGGATTAGGTTCGTTTTCACGTTCCTGGCCAGCCACCGCTCCACACCGCTCGCACACCGACAGTTCGTTCGCCGATTCCGCCGCCCCATTGCCTTCCGTTCGCATAGAGTCCCTAGATACGGAGAGTAGCGCAACCGCCGCCATTTAATATCCTCTCACACGATAGCCCCAGTACACAGCAATCAGGAACAGAAGGAAAATTATAACAATTTGTGACGTTATGGAGATATTTTAGATTATTAATGTTAATTTGGAATAGATTCATGGTTCTCAACACACAGAATATCTCACAGTTCTTATTCTCCTCGCCAAAGAATATAAAATGGCGGGAATGGTGGAACAATGGAATGCGCTACTCTCTGTATCGAGGGACTCTTAATACCGTCTAGAGTCCCTAGAAGCAGAGTGTAGCGCAACCACTCCCATTTAATATCCACTCACACGATATCCCCGCTACGCAGCAATCAGGAGCTGAAGGAAAATTATAACAATTTGTGACGTTATGGAGATATTTAAGAATATTAATATTGGTTTGGGGTGGATTAATGTTCGTCATCATAAGGAATATTACGCAGTTCTAATTCTTCAGTCAACTGGATATAAAATGGCGGGATCGGTGGAACAATGGAACGTGCTACTCTGTTTCTAGGGACTCTACGTTTGCATGCAACGCCCGCAAGCGCCGAGGCTAGGGAGAATGGTGAGCGGAAGGGGCGGGGAAGCAGATGCGGCAAGTGCACTGCGACTCGCCGATTTTTCACCATAACGGCGATGAGACTCGCTCGATTTTCAAAATTGCAGTGTATTTGGGTTTTTGTAAGTGCGTGTGGTAGGGTCAGCGTGGCCCCTTACTCCCTGTTTACGAATAATTTTATGTTTTAATGTTCATTTTTAATTACAAACACACACGTAGAAAACGGATATATGTCTGTGCCTGATTAATGTGAGACACATTTCATGATATATTTAAAAACAACACCTTTTACATGCGTTTGATATATAGGAAAGGTTTACCATATTTGCAGATAACCATGCATAAGTGGAAGAATGGAAAAAATATATACGACCATTTTTATGGCAGTCTCAGTAATATATCAAAACTTGAATTAAACATCGCAAACACTGTAACGTTGGCCTACCTCTTAGAAAAAGAATTAATATTGGTTATCAATAGTAATATATCTAACACATCTATGTATATACAGAAAAACACGCGAACTATATTAACAGAAATAAATCGAAATTAACTAAAATTATTTCGTTTTTTCTGTTGACTATTTACTTCTCACGAGAAATTTATTAACGAAAGATAAACGCATCGTAAAACTTAAATACAGGATAACAGACATCCTTCTGATATGAACATATACGACTTCAAGCTGATTGAATCTATTGTATTCTTGGTTGTGTCTCCGAACAATGACCCCGGCCGCAGAAGCCTAGGAATACATCGATTGAATCTATTGTTTTTGATTCTCACGTAACGTACATTGAAATCATATCGGTGCCCCAGCCACGAGACACGTCGCAAAAATCCACACCCACCTGCTGGTCAGCGTCATCGGCATCCGCCTCGGCGCTGCCGCTCCTCTTGACGGGCAGGTGCGCGGGCTGGGGCGGCGGCTGCACCGAGTAGTGCACGCGCGCCCACTCGTGGATGTCGTTGACGGCGTTGTCTGGCGCGGGGGCGGGGGCAGTCGGCTCGCCCTCCGCGGTGGCCGAGGTGACGGTGGCGGAGCGCGGCCAGCGGCGGGGCGGCTGGGCGGCGGCGGCGGCGGGCGACAGCGGGGGCGACGGCGGCAGCGGCACGCCCATGGCCGAGTTGCCGTCCGTCAGCAGCTTGCGCAGCAGAGACTCGTCCATGGGCGTCGATGACGACGACGGGCAGAAGGCGGGCGCAGCGGCGGCGGCGGCGGCAGCAGCAGCGGCGGCGGCGGCAGCGCCGCGCCCGCGCCCCGCCTGCCGGGGGCGGCGGCCGGGCCCGCGCCCGCCCCCGCGCGCGCCGCGCCCCCGCCCGGGCCCTCGCCCGCGGCGCCCGCGCCCGCACTGCTGCACACACGGACCGCGTTTACACACGCATTCTCTTTTTACTTTCCCGCACACACATACTCTTGTAATTTAAATATTCCGCCACCAAGTAATGATACTTAATTGCAGAATTAATAATAAATCTAAAAATCTAATGTATAAGTGCATTTATTACAGGTGCATATAGTATAGGTTTTCGTGTAGAAGATATTGAAGTCAGATATTTAAGTGTATTTCTCATTCAAAAAGAAAACTGAATTAAAGCATGCCAATGATATAATACCAACATAATAAATTCCGATAGTCTTCTTAAATCAATATACTTCCTCTATCTTTGTACGAGTGCATGAACTTAGTAAACTGGGCTGATTTTTTAATAATGTTTGAAAATATACTTTAATATGTTCGGAAATATATTTATTATGTGTGTTTTGTACTACAGTGTAAAATAAAGATTACCTACGAAAATAAAATAAAATGTTAACATACGTATATACAGAGAAATATACGTCGTATACGGAAAGTTCGCGAAAGAACGACCAGTTTTCGGCAGAAAAAGTTCATTCCCGCGCTCTGATCACGAAAAAGTGGATAAAATCAGTTGCTAAATTAAGGGGAAAAAATCCCCTAACACGCGGTGTAGTCGGAATCCCTGTTTTGTGGGTCCATGATATCGAAAAACAAATTCAAAGCAAAACCGTCCATACGTCCGTGAACACCACTAGCGCCTAAACGATTCAGAGGATTATTTTCAAATTTAAGAAACCCCTGTCGATCTGGCTCTAGTCAAAGCTTTGAGATTTTGAAAAAACTTTCTTCAAAATTTGGGGGTACTTTACATGAAGGGCCTCCGGACATTTTCAAAATGTTCTCAGAAACAGGTCCAATTTTTTAATTTCTTTTTTTTCTGTTTTTTTCTTTCATTTCATACGGGATAGCAAGCGGGGAGACTGTCCTTAGGCAGTATTCCGCACCCGAGTTTCCGTCGCAGGTTTCATTAGAAGTGGATCTACACACCTTAATGATCAAGTGCGCCTCGCGGGCGACCCCTGATATGCCTGGGGGGTAACTCTCACCAACTCCGCCAGATGTCGATCTCAGGAAACTAACTCAGTTAACCGAACTATCTGGTTCGGAGAAATTGAGGTCTCGTTAGGGAGGGGTATTAAGAGTCGTATTATAATGGAAGAGGGGGGTCAACAACGCAGTCTAACGCAACCTTTTTCTTCTATCTTTGTTTATGTAAGGAGTTACTGTTTCATCATTTAGTACCTATATCATTCATGAACCCTTAGTAATACATTTGTCTTTTACAACTTATCACAAGTCTCCAAAAAATCCCTTATTCGCTTTGCGAAAACTCCAGCGTTATCTTACATCCAGACATGCCAATAATCATGTTGAAATCTTATTTTTATATCTGTTGGTGTAGACAAAAGATAGATCGAAGCAATATACTATATGTTGAACTCGTAATTCAAAAATAGATCGTGGGCATCAGCGTCTATGTGGAATGAATCGCAAGCGCGGAAAATGTTTAAAGTATTCACCTCAAACGTTTACTATATTTTAACATGCAACAAATGAATGACAATAGGATAAGTGTGGCTACTGACCGCTCACGTAATTTGCCGACGCAATGTAATGATCGCGACATGCTCCATCAAAGCTTATTCCGGGTGTGGGTCGTTGCGATGAATGTGCCTGACTAATACAAAATGAGATTGTGAGGGCGTGAAGAATAATGAATACTTCCGTTAAACCGTGTCTTATCAAACTATTAACTCTTAGGTGAGAGCTTATGGGTTTGGCAACACCGCATCATGTGCTCGCTGACTGCCAGAAAAATGATCGCGTTAAGTATTTTTAATGAGGCCAGGATTTTATGAATTTTTAATTATCAGAGACGCCCAGGAAAACCAAGGGGCCTGGTGGATCCAGGGAACTAGGGTCCATGCATTAACAGAAATCATCTCCTTTGCAATAGAAATAATTCCCAGCAGTTAATTTGAATTACATGTAAATACATACGTTTTACATTTTGGAGCTCCCAATTAAATCAGATCCTGAGGAAAGACGCCTCAGCTGCCCCCCCCTTTTTAGGCACCCCGGTTCATTGTAAGTCACACAGTGTTTCTTAGGACTTATCATTATCAGATTTCCTGAATGACTCGTTGCACACAATGAAGTTCTGTACTACATATTCAGTTGACTCATGAACACCAGTGGCGGATCCAAGGGGGGAGGACATGGGGGACTTGGCCCCCACAAAAGGTCTATAGTTTTCGTGAATGATCTTGGCTCTCCGGGTGACGCCGCGTCGAAGGCTGTGTTGGCGACGTTTCGGCCATCGGGAGAACACGACCACGACAAGATCGTCGAAACGTCGGCAACACAGCATTCGACGCGACGTCTCCCGGACAGCCAAGATCATTCACATGGCTCCGGCAGCGGAAGCCTACGACTTCATTTGCCTAGAGTTTTCGTTTGTTACCTTCCTGCATTTGGCAAAATTGATTTAAATATGTTAATGTTAGAATTATGTCATTATTTAAAAAGTGATATCGCATAGTACCGTACACGCGCTACAGAAACAATACAGGGTGTCCGAGGGAGGAAACGTCGAAACTTCGAAAATACGTTCGTAAGACAATTCTAAGCATATTTTGTCTGATAAACTACGTGGAATACGTATTCCGAATAGTTGAGTCGCAATGAGCACTCAAAAGTTGAAAAATCGATTTGTAGGCAAAAATTTGCATTATAGAAGCATAGAAACATGTAAATTGTTTATTATTTACAGAAGAAATGAATATATTTGTTCAGAAACAAAAATTAAGCCAGAAATAAAAAAGCACCCAATTTACACATTTCGACAGCTCTTTTATTTCTCGCTTAATATTCCTGACAAAATATGCTTAGAATTGTCTTAAGAGCTTATTTTCGAAGTTTCGACGTTTCCTCCCCGGACACCAATAAAATGTATAATAACAAATATATTCATGTAACAAAAATCTGTGATGCCGCCCCCCAAGTGCTTGGCTATATCCGCCCCTGCTGAACAGCACCTGCCAGTCGGGAAGGGTAAGAGCGCTCACCGCTGCGGGGGGCGGGGGCGGCATGAGCTCCTGCTCGGGGTCGGGCTTGGCCTCCGCCGGCGGCTGGTGCGGCGCCGGCGGGGAGTGGTGGTAGGCCGGGGAGAAGTCCTGGGGCTGGTGCGGCGGCGGCGGCGGCGGCGGGTGGCCGTTGACCACGCCCACCTGCTGCTGCTGCTGGGTCTCCGCCGCGGCGGCGACTATCCCCACGGGGTGGCCGTACGTCAGAGGCAGGTTGCTCTGGTAGTCGTGCACCGGGTAGGGCGACCTCTCGCACAGGCGGTACTGCTGCTGCTGCTGGTGCTGCAGCATCTGGTAGTGCTGCTGCTGCAGGCTCTCCTGTTGCTGCTGCTGCTGCTGCAGGTAGTGCGCGTCGGCGGCGGCCATCGCCCGCTCGTAGTGGTGCGCGTGCTGCGCCAGTTCCTGCCGCTGCAGGTCCGCGTGGTGCTGCTGCAGTAGCTGGTGCTGCTGCTGCTGTTGTTCCTGCTCCGCCAGCTCCGCGCGCCGGCGCTGCTCTTGCTCCAAGTGCTGGCGCTGGAGCTCCTCCCTGCAGTTAGAGGAATTTGAGTTACTTGCCCCTCGTACCATACCTGGGGTCTTTTTGGACCCCATCATTTATTTGTTATTATTTCCCGAAATATTTACTGGATAATTTCGCTCTTCTTGATATGCCTTCGTGCACTTACTAAGCAGGTGGAGAGCTTTGTGTTACAGAACCCTCGTACCATATCTGGGGTCTTTTTAGACCCCATCATTTACAGACACCAGAACTACGCATAGCAATCGCGCCCGTACCTGTAGGCGAGCATGGCGTCCTCGACGTGCGGGTAGGCGGGCTGCGTCCAGTGGTGGGCGGCGGGGGCGGGGGCGGAGGGGCTGGGCGGGCCGGGGGCGGCGGCGGCCGCGGAGGGGACAGCCGCGGCCTCCCCCGCGCCGCCCCCGGGGCCGCTGCCCCCGCCGCCGCCGCCGCCGCCGCCGCCGCCCCCGGGGCCGGGCCCCGACGCCCGCGCCGCCGCGTCGCTCATCAGCTGCATGACGGCCGTCAGCACCCTGCGGGCAGCCGCGGCCACACTCTTGCAACTCCGTCACAACCAGCCCATCATTTTTATTAAATAAGAAACAAATTTAGATGCGTAGATGGTACTATTTAATATGTGTTGACCATAAAGGATCAATCAATGTTGATTCCAGGAATTAAAACTTAAGCGTAAATACATTTATAGATAGCTCGACGTTTTGCACATTCAGTACGTGCCTTGTCAAGAGCAATGCAATTATGGCAACGGTTGACAATTGTATACAAATTGATGGAATACAAAATTGAAAAATTGATGAAAACAATGGAATACAAGATATTTGAAATCAATATTTACATTTGGCTTTAATCATATACCAAAATCAACAGGAAGATACATCAATTTCAATAAACATATTTGTTATAGTGTGTATTATTTTTGTAGGTATAAACGATACTACACAACATTATTTTTTAAATAATTGCATAATTCTAAGATAAATATTCCAATAAATTTTTCCGAATAAATGAAGAATTCGAGGCCTATGAGGGGAGCACTTTCATCCAATCCGGAGTTTTGTTACGACTTAATTTTTGTTATCGAAGCTCCCTATTGGAGAACAGTGACCCTCTGCTTCCAGCTCACGATCGTGAAGAGAGACCCCATTTTAATCTGACAATAAATAATAGTATTCAATTTTATTAGTAATTTGCTTACAGGATTATACAGGATCAATTTGCTATCACAAATTGCTGTGTATATTCACAACTGCAGCATAACCAATTTCATTATACATTTCTGATAGAATTCAGTGGTTTTCAAGTTGTGTATCGCGGTTCACAGAAGCGTGGGAGTGATTTAATAAAATTGATCTTTAGATTTGATTAACTTTAATCCTTGTGTCATTTATGTCTACAAAATAATTTTGTGCTATCATACTATATTTTATTTGCAACATACATGATTTATTTTTCTACTTAATTGAACCTCGAAAGACCTTTAACAATAAGATTCTGTGGCTCCGTTAGCATCGACGTGAATCGCGGCCGGGGATATTTAATATTTCTACCCAGACAGATCAAGAGTTCCCGTGCTCACGCGAGAGAGCGGCGGCGACACAAAACGTGTTGTGCGTTGTTTTCAAACCTAACTAGAATGGAGAAATAAAATAGCGTATTATATCACTTACTCATTTGCGCTGAATTTGAATAGGTCTACATTAACCCTTATAATCGAAACTTACTGTTACCAGGGAAGCCAAAGTTTTGTGTGGGTCAAGGGAGTTGTGGACGAAAAAAGTTTGAAAACCCCTGGAATAGGTCGTTATCACTAGGGGGTGGATTTCGATGACCAAAAGCATTACCAAAATGGATCAATAAAATGCTCTTAAAATGTTTTTAAAATGCCCTAAAAACAAAGAAAAATGTCGTAAAAATATTATCAAACCCACTTCAAGTGAACAACTCAAGCTGTTGGATATATAATGATGTAATTGAGGCTTCTTTCTTTGGTTCAAGTGAGCTGAGCGTGCAAACTTTTTGGTTTGGACTGTTTTTTAAAAGACAATCTCTGCCTTTATTTATCGCGAAATCGGCCGAAGTAACAATGGCGCCGAAAGGCGTCACAGGAACCTTAGATTACATAGAACTCACAACTGCTGAGAACATATATGAGCGAAGAAATCGGTTACTGAAAATTTCTGTGGTGAACATTTGTTGCATCTCGTAAATATTGTTTCAAGCAAATATCATTAAAATTATATTACAATAGATGAAATCAGAGAAAAAATGCATTAAAATGACTTATTATTTGAAGTCGACGAGAAATACAAAAAATGACCTATAAAAATAGGATTTTTCACCTAGCGGAGAACGAAGGTATTATCTCGGGCGACGAAACAGGCGATTTGAATTTAGCTCAGAGGCGTCATTTACGCTTGATCTTTTACATGCAAGTAAATCTACTACATGGGACAACCGGCTTTACTTCCCCTCCGAAGGAAGGCGTACGAAGGATTTTTTCGCTCTTAAAAATCCACGGCTTCGATCGGGTTTGAAGCCGCGAATTTGAGTTCAGCAGTCCGTTACGCTAACCGCTACACCATCGCAAACCGCGATGATGACATTTCATTAAAATCTATCTATTTCATTAAACCCACTATGGTCCGATTAAAATTAGTAGGTGATTGACAGTTGTACTTCTGAAAGCTGTATATTCATACAATATGAATGTACGATTTAGTTACTTTAATAAGTTTTTATTTCAAGTGTTTATCTTTGTGTCCCGGGAACGTGTGCTCAGTGATACGCAAACTGGCAACGTCGCTCCCTTCTATTCGCAACTGTCAATCACGAACTTATTTTAATCGGACCATAGTTATCACTGTACAATATAACAAAAACAACAACCAAACAATAAGAGTATTGAGAATTGGGCCTACCTGCGTGGCGGGCCGGCTCCTTTCCGAGGTGCGCCGCGCCGCTTGTTGGCCCTGGGGGCCGGGGGCGGGGGCGCGGGCGGGGGCGGGGGCGGCGACGGGGACGGAGGCTCGGTGGGGGACGTGGGGGCGGGCGGCCAGGGATGGGCGGTGGCCAGGGGCAGGAAGGGCGCGCGCTCCGCAGCCGCCGCTGCCACGCGCCGCGTCGGCCCAGAGCCCTTGCGGGGCGCCCCGCGGCGCTTCGGCACACGAGCAGCGCCACCTGCAATCAGCCATCGTCACTCGCTGGATTGATTGATTCGTGTTTCCGGGCGCGTCAAATACTTTGGTCATTAGTCCTGTAAGTGTAGTGCGTGTTTTTCTCGGAAGCGGGCGATGATCTTTTCCCCGCTGGATGGCGAGATCTGGCGTCAACCTACCGTCGACTAGCGGGGTTTCCCCTCAACCAGGTATCTCCCACCAGCAGAGCACAACGCCCCAGCCGGGACAAGCTGTAAGCATGTGTGGTAGTGTAGTACATGTTAGTGTAAGTGTGTGTGTGTAAGAGGAGAGGAGAGGATAGGACAAGGAAGAGGAAGGAAAGATCGCGCGCGGTCCGTGACCCGTTTGTTAGGGTACTGCTCCGGCATTCGCCTGGTGTTGATCGGAGAAACCACGGAAAACTACCGATCAGAGCAGCCGGCCGCTAGAATTCTCCTCCAGACAGCGACTGAATTCGACCTAGCTGACAAGCTAGTCACTCGCTGGAGGCTCAAATGCATTTGGGTCGCTTACACAGGTGGAACAATTAAGGTTGCTGTCTACCCGACAGAGGTGAAAAATCGTAAAATTGTATGTTATTCAGTATTTATTGCGTCGTATGCTCTGTTTTATTCTCTTTTAAATGCTTCAAGCAGTTTCTTACTACGTTTCTTAGTTTTTTAGAAAATACTTTTTTTCGAAGCTAGTGTCAACTGTCAAGCCCAAAGTCAGATGGATTTTCCTGCAATGCAAATTTTCAGCACATTCGTGCACTTCAAACATCATAAATCAAAAGCTATTAAAGACAATATGATTATTTTTGTAGGATGTAACCCATGACATTCTCTAGTGAATGAACTAGAATAGTTAACCTGTTACTAAAATTTTCATCTTTATAAACTGTAATGTTCCGACAAAATTCACAAAAAAAAATTTCTCAAATAAACAAGTCTTGACTCTTTAGTTTTCACAGTATCTTTACCATTTTAGTTCATTCACTAGATAATCTATAAAAGCTTAAAGAAATCAAATATACAAAGGAAAACAAAATAGATCCAAAATTGTAGAATCGGGCGTTTTACGGCACAAATGATGACGTATTATATTTTACGGCATGAATGATTGCGTCATCACACATTCAGTCAATCGCAGCGAGACAATCGGGGGGAGGTAGAGGTAAACGGAATTTACGACCACCGTTTTCTCGCACGGATGTCAAGTACCCGAGACATCACAGGAAAGTTGTTTCGCAAAATTAAGTTTGATTGTCTTACACATTTATAATGCTATCATACAAAAATAGCGTATGAAACTCGTTTATAACGTTGCTTTATTGCGTTGGTACAAATTTGAAAACTCGCTCCTAACGTAGCTCGTACTCGTGCACCAAAGCTTAATATTATAAACTATTTGCATAAACTACTATATCCCTAACATGAGAGATTACAATGTCTCTTGAGAAGTACCTCAAAAAGGTAATGGTTTCAAGTGTAACGCCTGTTAATGATACTGGAAACGAAGCGCTCAGAATAATAACGGCAGGTCCTAATAAAAGTTATTTCGAGAAAAATGACTTCCGATTTCTTTCATGTTTATTTTTATTATGGACAAATTTTGGAAGTAGGAATTTGAGGGATTTGCCCTCTCTCAATCCATTTGATATTTCAGCATATAATAAGTATAGGGTGGGAGATTAATACTTCGGACTGAAAATGCGTGGTCAGTTGTGATCTACCGTTATTGCCTCAAATGTAAACACCAGTCAACGGTATAATGATGCAAGAGCAGTACCTACAGGACGTAAAGAACCTATGAATCCTTCAAAGAAATGTGTGGTTTGTAAAAAAAAATCCATGCACATTTAAATATAACTGCGCTCCCAGCTACAGTGGGAAAGAAAGTTGCAAAATATAAGAAATTGATCAGTGTGTGCTTCAGTGGGATGCACGAACTGTCACGAATCCCATTCAATTCACGAATGTTCGATCTAATATAATTAAATAGAAACTGAAGAAAAGAAAGCGGTTCTTAAAACAACTCATTCGTATCTGGCAAAAATACTCTAAAATTGGAAGGATTTGAGAACTGATTTTCAACATTACTCGCAACAAATGTGTTAATTAAGAATATGAATTATGTTGATACAACATTAGAAATCTGTATACACAATTTATTGTCAACATCTGTGGTTACAAATACATTTTTGTTTCATTCAAAAACTACCATTATAGTTTCGCCACCTTTATATTTATGGAAGGTCTCATGATCTGTTTTTGGATGTTTTCTGTTTTTACGGCTACGGACACTTTTAAAGAAGGCACAGGTCTCATTTTTTGAAAATATTAGTAGTTTACGCGCAATATTGAGTTAAGTATGAGCAATGTTAAAAACAGGATGTTCACAAAAAGGCTGCAAGATTATGTAAATATCCAATTTCCATCACAAGGTTAATTTCCCCAAACTGGACATGAGACCAGTCATAAATACATAACACATTTGTATTTTTCGGAGGTGAGAAATGCACGCTAGTAATATAAGATTGATTGATTGATTGGTTAATGCTTCCGGGCACGTCAACTTCTATGGCCGCTACCCCCATTACAGTGCGACTTTTCTACCTCTGCCCCTCAATCACCTACGTCCACCATGGAATATAACACGGGTTTCGCGTCTTTCTCCCTCGTGCCGCTAGAAGTCGCATGATCGCAAGCACTGCTTGATACGGTCGGGATCTTGCGATACCTGGCGGCACGACTGAGAACGTCGCGAAATACCGTGACATATTCCATTGTGAAGACGGGTCTTGAGGGACAAAGTTAGAAAAATCGCGGTGTAGTGCAATGAATCTCTGCCCCTGGGAGGTGGCGATGATTCCTTGCCCACTGGATGGTGGGATCCAGCGCCGAACAGCACGTCGGCTGGCGAGGTTTCCCGCTTCTAGTATCTCCCCCTGGGGATACCTTCTCGCCCGGTCCTGCTCTAAGCTCTAGGCTGATTACGACATTTACGTTCGAATTTCGTCTTTCTTGGATTTTGATGAGTACAATGTTACATACTGTGAACTTTGGGGCCATCGTAAGGCAAATGCGGTGTAACCCTTCACTATTTTTAAAATTTCATATTAGAATAACTTGACTAAGAGAATATTTGCGTTTATTGTTTAGAAGTGAAGGGAGGGTGCTCGAGGGAAAAGGGGGCAAATGATTTTATGAATCAGGGTGGCCGAAAGAGATCTTTGGGGAATCTTGATCTAATGCCTGAAGGATAATGGGCGTTTTGACCGAGATTGAATATTGGAGTGTTGGAGTGTTAGGACATGCTGGAAAGAGAGAATAATATTTTTGAGAGGTTTGAGAGATGAATTCTAAGAGAGAGAGAGAGAGAGAGAGGTATTTGAAAAAGATTCATTGTAACTGAAACTTCTTTTTCCTCTGCTTGTCTGTACATTGGCGCAAATTAATCAATTATTCTGATACCATTTATCACACTCCCGAAAAATACTAATAGTTTTAAAGAAAAATATTATTAACAACATGTAATTGGAAGTATAAAGTAATGGCGGCATTTATTCCTCAAATATACATTCGAATATTTTTTTGCTCACCACAAGAATCAATCAGATGATGAAATCTGATAAGAAATAGCAAAAGGTAACAAAATTGTAAGAAAGAGTAATCGTAACATAATGAATTGCTATGATCTGAGTCTTTGAAAAACTTTAATTTGTGATTTTCGTGGAAAACTTAATTCCGCTACATTTCAAGGTCAATTACAACTTTCGCAAATTGTTTCGTAGCAGTGCCGTTCTGTCTCATGGACAAATAACAGTGATAATTAAGAGAGTTAATATTAAACTGAAACCATATTAACTTTAATTTCGATATTAAAAATCACAAATCTACGTATATGTTCAACTGTTTTAATATGCTCATTCCACATGTGCACCCCCGACTTCATTTACCAACAACAATAATTCATTCCACTACGCTGTATAACTCGTTCACTTTACATTTGCAGACGGCAGAACTAGGAACTAAAGTTGTCTTGAAAGTGAAGGCCCGAACACACAATCGAGAATACACGAATGGTCCCGATGTCAATCAGCATTTGACCAATCAGCTGTCTCTGAAGACAGCACAAGAGCTATGGACACAACAGACTAATTATGCCTTTCTGACAGTGAGCTGGAGTCGCGCCGTTAAATGATTAAAGTAATATACAGAAAAATAGATCACACCACACGCTATTCACAACATTCACATACAATATTTTTATTTCTTCTTTGCACTTATCTACTGCTTAATGGTTATGTTCTTGCCCCGCCGGGGTTCTGTGTGCTGCTCACCGCCATCTATATCATATTAAATGGTCAGTATCTACTGCAGACGCGTGTTTCTCATTCAGTCGGCGGTGACCTCATGTAAACAGATCGCAGCGCTCCGTCTGCAAATGTATAGTGAACGAGTAATACGTAAAGTTTAAACCTAACCTATAATATAAAAGTGCTGGTTTATTTTTCTGATGTGATATTCATTCTAATTTTATTTTTGAGAACACGTAGCCTTTTATGGAACTTGATTACGATCACAAACATTAAATTTTGGATGGAATCTGCTATATTTTTGGTGGTAGTTAGGGCGTTCAGTATTTATATTAATTAATACTTTAATCATTAAATCTCTCAATCGTCATAGTACTTTTATTGCAATTTCCACGAATGATCTACAGTAGTATTATTTTAGCGTGACCGCTCAAGGTCGTGGTCTCAGAACTACCGGAAGAGTTCATTCCTCAAACACAGCTGTTTTGGGGGGACCGCGTCCTTTCCTAGCACGTCTTGACTGTCCTACTCCAGTTGTGTAAACATTGACCCTGACTGTCCGTATCTGCGAGGTGCAAGCTTCCAGTTGCGTTTCCTAATAGAGTGGAGCATTTGTACGTGATTCGGAAGTTGTGTTTGAAGTGATTATTGTTCTATTAGTGATTATTGCAATGCGTCCGGTTCAGAGCAAGTTGCATAAGGGAGGGCTTCACAGTCAGAAACATAAAATAGTTGCCAAAGTATATCATTTTATGAAGAGAGAAGCAAATGGTGTTAAAAATGTCACAGCAGTTCTTAAGAGAGTGGCAGATGGTATGGGTGTTTCGGGATGGCGTATTCGCGGGCTTAATAAGAAAATGAATTCTATTGAACCAAGGGAATCGGGTTCATATTGAACTTCTACTAAACAGAGGAAAAGGAAGAACGTGGAATCTGCTCTCGAGGGTTGAGTGAGAGTCATTCACCGCACAATTATTTAATGCACTATATCAAGAAATGGTTATTTGGAAAAGGAGCAAATGATAGAAATGCTAGTTATGATAGTGAGGAAACAGGAAACAATGGAAAAGATTAAGATGATGGCGGCAGAGCCGCGCCATCACGTGAATTTAGTGCTTCTCCTCTACCGAACGAAGACACAACAGCAAATTAATTTCGGTGCACGTGCAGTGTGCAATAGCATGTGCGGTGCGAATGTTTTTGAAATGGGCAGACGCGTGAAAGTCGCCTCCTGGCTCCCTCCCCACCACTTTCAGGTTTCCCCTCTACTCGAGAATCCCAGCGGCCACGCTAGAAAAATTCGGCTGTAATATACAAGTTACTTGGTACTACGAAGTGTGTAATTCCAATAAGAATCACTTCAACACGGAACGTTTTAAAGCTGCGCACGTAGACCGACTCGCATTTTGCCAGATGGGAGAGAATTTGGAGAGAGAGAGAGAGAGGAAGAGAGAAAAAGAGAAAGAGAAAAAAAGAGAAAGAGAGAGAGAAAAAGAGAGAAAAAGATAGAGAGAAAGATAGAGAGAGAGAAAAACAGAGAAAAAAAGAGAAAAAAAGCAGAGGGAAGAGAGAGACAGAAAAAAGCAGAGGGAGAGAGAGAGAAACAGAGGGAGAGAGAGAAACAGAGGGAGAGAGAGAGAAACAGAGGGAGAGAGAGAGAAACAGAGGGAGAGAGAGAGAAACAGAGGGAGAGAGAGAGAAACAGAGGGGGAGAGAGAGAAACAGAGGGGGAGAGAGAGAGACAGAGGGGGAGAGAGAGAGAAACAGAGGGAGAGAGAGAAACAGAGGGAGAGAGAGAGAAACAGAGGGAGAGAGAGAGAAACAGAGGGAGAGAGAGAGAAAACAGAGGGAGAGAGAGAGAAACAGAGGGAGAGAGAGAGAAACAGAGGGGGAGAGAGAGAGAAAACAGAGGGAGAGAGAGAAACAGAGGGAGAGAGAGAAACAGAGGGAGAGAGAGAGAAACAGAGGGAGAGAGAGAGAAACAGAGGGAGAGAGAGAGAAACAGAGGGAGAGAGAGAGAAACAGAGGGAGAGAGAGAGAAACAGAGGGAGAGAGAGAGAAACAGAGGGAGAGAGAGAGAAACAGAGGGAGAGAGAGAGAAACAGAGGGAGAGAGAGAGAAACAGAGGGAGAGAGAGAGAAACAGAGGGAGAGAGAGAGAAACAGAGGGAGAGAGAGAGAAACAGAGGGAGAGAGAGAGAAACAGAGGGAGAGAGAGAGAAACAGAGGGAGAGAGAGAAACAGAGGGAGAGAGAGAAACAGAGGGAGAGAGAAACAGAGGGAGAGAGGAGAAACAGAGGGAGAGAGAGAGAAACAGAGGGAGAGAGAGAGAAACAGAGGGAGAGAGAGAGAAACAGAGGGAGAGAGAGAGAAACAGAGGGAGAGAGAGAGAAACAGAGGGAGAGAGAGAGAAACAGAGGGAGAGAGAGAGAAACAGAGGGAGAGAGAGAGAAACAGAGGGAGAGAGAGAGAAACAGAGGGAGAGAGAGAGAAACAGAGGGAGAGAGCGAGAAACAGAGGGAGAGAGAGAAACAGAGGGAGAGAGAGAAACAGAGGGAGAGAGAGAGAAACAGAGGGAGAGAGAGAAACAGAGGGAGAGAGAGAGAAACAGAGGGAGAGAGAGAAACAGAGGGAGAGAGAGAAACAGAGGGAGAGAGAGAGAAACAGAGGGAGAGAGAGAAACAGAGGGAGAGAGAGAAACAGAGGGAGAGAGAAACAGAGGGAGAGAGAGAAACAGAGGGAAAGAGAGAGAAACAGAGGGAGAGAGAGAGAAACAGAGGGAGAGAGAGAAACAGAGGGAGAGAGAGAAACAGAGGGAGAGAGAGAGAAACAAAGGGAGAGAGAAAGAGAGGGGGAGAGAGAGAAACAGAGGGAGAGAGAGAGAGGAAGAAGGGAGAATCAACGTCGATATTACACAACTCTGCAATTCGTTCGTTGAAGCAAAACAAACTATTAAACGGACGCGAACATTTTTCGTCATCAAATGTCAATTTGCTCGTTGCTATCATTTTTTTAGTAATCCAATTTAGTGTTTAATAAGAAGGATTGGATTCCGACCCTCAAGAAAACGTGCGCGCACGACAGTTCCAGAAAAAGTGTATTATCAGAGCACATTTTCTGAAGCAGTCACTTCGATAATTGCGATAGGCGTGGGGAGTTTGGTTATTTTGTCAAAAGGAATTTTATATCAAATTTGTAGCCTGTTTTTCGATGCAAAAGAGTTTTTATTACACGACATCGAACATTTCTGGTTACCAGATTTGTCGACAACGCCCGTTGCTATCATTTAGTCATAATTCAACTAATGTT
This sequence comes from Acheta domesticus, assembly GCA_031308135.1. Classification (NCBI taxonomy): domain Eukaryota; kingdom Metazoa; phylum Arthropoda; class Insecta; order Orthoptera; family Gryllidae; genus Acheta; species Acheta domesticus. The sequence continues at coordinate 113,515,347 of JAHLJT010009355.1, forward strand.
GCCAATGAAGAGGGGGTAGGTATTACGGAGTTGAAGTAACCGTATACAGTAAAACCTCGTTACCACGAATTCGTTTAACACGAATTTCACCTTTAACACAAACAAAACTTTGGTTTCCGTAATAAATTACGGTAATACGGACATTTATAATACTCGGATAACACGAATTTTTATAACAGACATTCCGATTATTAGGTCCCTTGGAATTCGTGTTGATGAGGGTTTATTGTAATAATTAGGGAGTGGATTTTTATGTCCTAAAAATCATGAAATATGCTCTTAAAATTATGCATTTATGACCAAAAATTTCTGAAATATGCCCTTTAATATGCATTAAAATTAACAATATTTAATTTCTTCTGCAAACCTGTGTTGATAAAATTCTTGGAATAACATGAAAATTTGCTTGAAATGAAAAGATATTTTTTATGCAAACGTAATATAATCTACCCTACTTCGCGAGAGGAATAATCGAAGAAAATATTCCCCTTAGTGAAGTACATTGTATGTCTTATTGAATTTCTGTTGACTGGTTTAAGAAATATGTTCTCAAGAAATATCCCATATTTGTCCAAGTATTTTATCATCTACAGAAAACAAAAACGCAAACCGTGACTGGCTCTTTCGAATCAATGAACGCTCACAATTACATAAGATTCTTTGAGAAGATGAAACGTTTTATAGATTAGTCTCTTTTTAACGAAATATGCAAAATATGCGTTTATATTTACACGAATATGCACTAACAGGAAAAATCAGCCAAATATGCACAATTATGCACCAACATAATCTATATAGCATCATATTCTAACCAAACGTCGAGAAATTTCGCTTAGCTATGTCCGGAACCAAGGGACAAAAATATGCAAAATCATAGAAATCCGCTCCCTAGTAATAATCTTACCTTCCACGCCGTTGGCGTTGGGTGGCACCGCCGCCTCCGAGGCAGCGCCGGCGGACGCGGCGGCGGTGGCGGCGGCGGTGGCGGCGGCGGAGGCGCTGGCGGTGGCTCGCCGCTTGGGTCTGGGAACGTGAGTCAGAATGTCCTCCACCGTGCGGTCGTCCCCTCTGCGACGAGCCTTCACCAAGGCCAGCAGCGTAGACCACTGCACAAAATTCACCCTCGATTTGTGGCAGACCCTCGGCATCTCTGGCAATCTAATGTCATTCAATGAATAAAGTAACTATTGTGGAATGTATTCAAACAGAGCTGCTTCCATCATTGCAATTTTTTTCAGAGAACTGAAGAGAAAAAGGAATTAACGTTCAGAAATAGACCCTTTTGGGCACGACGAAAACCTGTGGATGTTTTTAACAAATAAAACGTGGAATTAAACGTGATTATAGGTAGATCTAAAAACTGAAATCCGTTCAGCGAATAAATCGTGTCTCCTTTGGTAGTGGAAATACGAGTAGCTTCGTTTGAACACAATACACAATTTAAGTTGAATCGTCTTAAATTATTGCATTGTGATTTTTCTTAAAATAGTGTGCTTTTTTCACGAATGCTGTTGTTTATTGCCTTTGGTCTGTCCACTACAGCACATACTTAAACGATTTTACTATTCGTCTACTTCTGCTATTGCAACGAAAAGAAAGAAAGAATTCTACAAAATGGCGATCGTTTCTTTAAATTAAGACGAATGCTGTTTAGGTAGTAAAAGACTGATTGAGATAGTCCAATCTGAAATATTAGGCAAACGTCATTTTAAACTTTCTTCCGTAACAACTACATAACTATTGAAAGTTTCTAACTTCAATGAATACATTTACTCCTAATACGTTAATGCTATCGACAGTGGATGTAAAGCAACGGCTTTTGGAAAAAAAGTGAGAGAAATTTTAGCGCTTTCCTTTCCCTTGGCGTTGAGATTATTATATTTTATTCACACAATATTGTTGTAATTTTCCAATACTGAATTTAAACCATATTTGCAATCTCAAAGCAAACGGTTTTTTATACGTCTTCATTTTACATTCTGAATTACATAAACCTGACAAAGAGTTGAGAATTAACATCTCGATTTCAACTATTTACGTAATTCAACGTTCTTCAGCTGAAAGGTAACTTTTCTTTCTCAATATTAAGTGCTTAATGTGATTAAATAAATTATGTTTCTAAATTTTTAAATAAAACAACTAACTACAGTAAATATTAATTGCGAAAATATTGTTAATAAATGTGAATAGACTAAGATTAATTAGCACAGCCATCATACCACGAACAACCTTGCGAAGTACATCGCCAAGGTAAAGGTTTGAATCCACGTGGTGATATTTGATATGTTACACTGCCAAGTACAGCATTAATTTAAATAATACAACTTATCAGTTTAATCTACATTTCAACTAAAAGTAAGCGAGTTTCATTCCAAATGAAATACAACAAGTATTATGTGAACTTAATAGCTATCTTTCAAGTACTGCCCAAGAACCTCGAGAAACATGAACACAATGTAATACCTCATGGTTGGCCGGTAAATTCATGGAAATAGCAATTTGTTGCAAATCTCGGTAGCACAGAGTTTCTTCAAATCCATTATCCAATACACCACACTGTCGTCTCTCTGCGTCGCCTTCCATTACTTCCGGTACTGAGCCGCTGCCTTCAGTCCTCGTCAATTACAGACTGTGCGCAGAGACCAAACTTCTTTGTTCGAGCGCGGAGTTAACACTCGCGCATCGCGGCTACCAGGCGGCGACTGAACCGCTACCTGGAGAGTCATTCTGTCACCTTGTCCGGTTGATGTCGACGGATCGGCGGTACGGCATGAGGCGTTTCGAGCTGAACAGCACGTGATGTGAACGTTGCGATTTAAAAGGTGTTAATGACGAAAGAACTGACGTAATTTGCTGTCATCCAGAAGTAAGGACGTTGAGTATGGTAAGTTCATTTTTTAATTACAAGGCATAGTAGTGATATAACCTCAAACTACTCTTCTATTTAACGACTGGCATTGATGATTGAATAGTAAGTGCCCAAATTATTTTGTCGTTCTTCAGAAATAGTTTAAATACACTGTTAACCCAGCTGGAATTCTCAAAGCACAATCTGAATATTATTTGATAGTATTTGACTTATAGTTTAACTCTCAACCCATTGAAGGTTTCATGTCAATTCATGGCAACTATTACAGAATTATGAGATGCTTATTTTTTATGATTATTTCAATTTTCATTATCGAACTTTGTATTTGCCTTGCTTTTAATGTTCCATGCCCCATCTTTGTGGTTGTCCTTTATTTATAAGTATTTAATTATCTAAATAAAAACGAAAAATGAATTGAAAACTGAAGAATATTTGCAACGCTATGCTGCTACCCATTTAATTTTCTTTCTCTCTGGGATTACTGATTCGTCAGCATTAACATGTTGAACATATTTAAGCGATAGACCGAAATTGCTGTAGAGCTATTCTAAGGCTCTAGAAAAATGAATATTCTTGCTTCACGTACTTTGGAGACCTGTCGCAAAACACTATTTTGAATATGATTTTTCCAATTTTTAATCGATTATTATTATTATTATTATTATTATTATTATTATTATTCGATTGTTCATATATTTTATTTATCAATAACGATAACTTTGAAACACTAGGATACGCTTTTTTGATAGGATGCAATGTACTTTAAATTGATTTCAGTAGTAATAGCAGGAAGGCGGTATTTGACATTTTTAAGCGGGTAATAATTCAAATAATTGTTAAAATAGTGTAAATCATCTTTAACAATAGGTAATTTTAGTTAAATTTTGTAACATCTTGTTTCAGTCTCAATGTCAGAATATTAATAGAATCTTAATATACAGTTAGAACAGGAAAAAACATTTATATATGTATTATTACGTTGTAAGTAAAAACACACTATTGTTTACAAAGATGTAAGCTTTGTAAAACAAATAATGTATTGACTAATTTAAATTATGGCATTTGACTGCATATTGCAGGATCATGACAGTAAACAATTTTGAGTTCTATGAAACTTGCCTCTCATTGAGGAAATAATATATAGCTTAGTGTTCAACGATATCTAATAGTATACCCTAAATAAGAACCCTTTATACAAGAATTTCAGTATTGCATTAACATTGAAAAAACTCATTGAAAAACATTGCGTTTTACACACGTCGCTATAAAACACAACGATGAAATAATTTTAATTGGATATAATATATTCAACACGATATTCTTGAAAATAAATGTTTTGAATTGATCGTAATGATTTTGGAGAAATGAGAAACATTAATCAACTTTTGATATATTTTATATCAGTTTGTGTGTAGCAGTTAATGCTTTATTTTTTACCGATTTATTCAATTAACACATGTAAATCGTAGTCGATATATTTTGATTGAAAGAATTGAATCCCGTAAGTCTTCATCAAATTCATTGATTAACTATTGAGACTAGAACTAAAGGTTATCAGTGCTTGGTCATGAAATAGTCAGTACTGAGAATAATGTAGCATTAATTAATTTATCCAGAATATTGAGTTTTGTTTAAAATTGTTTTGCAGACTTGTATTTTTGAACTTTTACTAATGGAAATTTCTGACATTTTTTCACGTTCAGTGAGTTGTTTGACAGCTTTTAGGGAATTGAACAAGTTTAAACGCAGCTTCGAACTGAAACGATTATTGATATGTATTGCATATGACTAAACACACACTGTATCAATCACCATTTTCCTTCTGAAGTAGCTCTTAGAAAAATCTCTAATATCACAAATATATTTTTACATAATGTAATGATTTGGTACACGGCTAACCGATTGCTACAAGCGAGCTTCAAGGGAGATGAAAATTCCTCTTGCTGTGTAAGTAGTAACCTTTCCTCGCTAAATACAGCATTTGCACAAATAAAATGTTTGCATCTCTGCAGGTCTATCCTTAAAAAATTGTTTAGAATTTTAGATTTTTGTTCATAGTTAATAATTAGTGTCTGAAAATTGTTTGGCAAAATATATACTTGAAAATAATTTGAAGTGTAAATTGCAAAAAATCTCAAATTATATTTCACTAAAATTCAATAATAAGTCAACCATATATCTTATATTAATCATAATATTCAGCGAAAAGTTGTAAATTTTGTTGTCTGCAACAAGAAAGAGTGATATGAAAAGCTTATATTACGGATAGTAGAAGTAATGTAAATATAACACGAATATTACGAATAATATATTCTAGTATGTTGCGAGTATAAGCCAGTAATACAAATTTAAAATGTAGCTTTTGCAAATTTTCTGTTATAGCGAAAGTCATTCAACATATCAATTATTTGCGTTATTAATGTTCTAAAATCCATTCTTAGGGGAGGAAAACTTTATAGGGAGACCACAAGGAAGTTACATTTCAGAAAACTTTGTAAGGAAATGTAAAGAAAGGAAATCTATTTTTAATATTGGTTATCGTGAGTGGAATTTCTGTCAATCTGGTAGGTTTGCCAGATTGGGGAATTTTGTTCCCAAAATGGGGATTTTTTTTCGTTGTGGGGAAAGAATGGGGGAAACAAATGGAGGGTGATTGTTTGGGATTCTTTGGGGAAATTATTTTCATCTGTAGTCGAGATAGAAATATTTTTCTCTTAATTATTGTGAATAAAAAGTAAGAAATGGCATTATTCTTTTTTTATTTTTATGTATCAAAAGGAAAGGAATAAAAGACAGGCATAGAGAAAGAAAAACATGAGAAAAACGAATACAAGATTCGGCTTCGAGCAACTCAGAGGACGATCTCTGGTTAATTCGAATTACTTGACTTGAAGGGGGCAGCCAATGGAATAGTCAGGGACAGCTGATGTTGGTCCCTAATTTGGATAATATTTTTCGTTTTAAATCTGGGGAATTTTGTTTCATTGGAAACGTTATTTGGGGACATTTTGTAGTAGTGGTGGGGAAAGAGCTAGCAACACATTTGGCAGCTCTGACCTGATGGGGCGTATCTGATAACTTGAGTTAAGCTGAACTGAGTGAAGAGATACGTGACGTGGTTTTCTATAGTTTCGAGTTGGAATTCATTGTGCAGCTGTTGATTGGAAATAAACCATGGTGCCTTTGTAATTGTACAAAGGAACTGATTTAGAACGATCTGTAATTTCTCTGTGTTCGATCTTGCTGTACTTTCCCAAACATGTCAAGCATATAAAAGAGTGATTTTAAATTTAGTTAGAGCTGTGATATATGGAAATGTTATATGGCTTTAAGTGTATCGTTATATGGTTGTAAATATGTGTTAAATGGCTGTGTTGTATTCGCACCGAGTTGCACGTGCTCTCGTCCGCGGCCGCCTTATCACCGTAGGCCGGCGATAAGGCGGGGGGAGGTCAGGCGGGGCCAGGCCGAGTCCCGTTATCCGCCGGCCGCCAACGGCCGCGCGCCGCTGAGAGGGGCGGCCGTGGGTTGGGGGAAGGGGTTCGAGGCTCGCCGGCTCTCCCACCTAGGCGCCGCTCCTGCATTCTGTTACCTCGGGGTTGTTTTTCCGCCTTTAAATGGATGATTATCGTTCAGTTATTCATTTTATAAGATCTTCAAGGCAACTGTGATTTTAACAATGGGGTAACTAAGGGGAACATGAACACACAATTGGGGAACGTAAGGACAACATCAAACATCCATGCCCGGGGCGGATTCGAACCTGCGACCCTTCGAGCCGACGTAGCCATAGCCCTTCACCGTTAGCGACCTCTGCTATCCAAGCCGTCTCATTTCCTTATTGTTTTATTGCAAGTCCACTTTTTCAGACAGCCATACGTCGCGAGATGGGAAGAGGAAGTATTTGGGCAATAAGTGCTTTGGAAATTGTGCGTTGCTCAGACTCGAGGGCGCCAATTCGGACGTACGTTGCAAAGCAGCGACGCCCTCCCCCTAAAAAAGTATTATCTTAGGACACGCCTTTTCGTTTTCTCGGTGTATGGAATGGATTCCGAGATATTTCTAGATCGTCTACTTTTGTTTCGCTTGTAATAAGAAATAAAAGAAACTACGGAAAACAATTGAGAGTATGTTGTTGATTGTTGATGTTATTCAATGCCGGTGATCTAAAATTCGTCCATCCGCTTCCCTAAACGTGTATTGTTAATTGTTGAATTGTTATTTATACGTTCTCGCGTTTCCTGGCTGAAGGAACACGGTATCTGATTACGATTGAAATGGACTGAGGATTTAAGTTTGCCTGGCATTTAGCCAGGATTATTTTAATGCCGCGAGCGTTTAATGAGTCACACAGAATTTTTCGCCTTTCGAAAATTCAAAATCATCAGTCGAGTTTTAACTCACCAGTGGGATTTGATGAGAAATGGTGCACAGTCTAGGCAGGGTATTGTTGTTGTTGTTATTGATAATATTTCTGTTGCTGCAGTCTGAGGGTCCGCGCCCCTGTAACTTTGTCCATTTTCTATGCCTGGCATGATTCGTTGGGTATTTTAAAATTTGGCACCTCCATTACAGTATGTTATTTTTACTCCCATGTCTGCCGCCAGGGATTGACACAACACAGGTCTCATTATCTACGAGCTGAAGTACTCGGCGTTGCCCGGGTAATTATTAACCGTGATCTTCCTGTGTGGAGGAAAAGGAATGAATTGTGTGTACGGTATATCTATGCCCTATTCTGCCCTACCATGAATCGAAATCGGTCCAGTCTTCCGGAGATTATCCGGGAAAACAGACAAGCGAACAGAAATTGTAAAAAGAATTAAATTGTTTTTTACTTCGTGTAAACAAGCATACAAAGCAAAATAAAATGGCATTTATTTTGAAATAACACTCAGACTTGCCAGTTTTATTTATATAGAAGATAGAAGAAGATTACTTGTGTGGCTTCTTGTTTGAATGAGTATGCGATCTGATTAGAATGAGACATTTAATGAATTTAATATTTTCGATCATTTAGCCAGATTTGTTTTACGTATTATGATCGTACAAGTCACACGAGGTATTTTCCGAATCTTGTAGAACTACCTTCCCATCCGATTGAAACCCGTGAATTTTAGTTGAGGTGTTGTTTGTACTGCATTAGTCTCGAGCAAAGGATTCCAATGTTCACTTTAGTTATTGATTACTCCGGCGAAACTCACAATAAAAATCTACGATTTTTGTTGACGAAGCTTTTAAATTCTTTCCTCTGTAATGTTTTTTGTGTAGAGATTCGCGGAAGTTATAGAGTTTTACCTCCGCTACGGTAATTACGTTTCCAGTCTCATGGCTTAGTGGGAAGGGCACCGTTAACTTGTCACAGTAAAAGACTGGACACATTTAAGGCTCATTTACACTACTACGTGCCTTTTATTATTTTAATTGCCGTTTCGTTAGTGGATAATGGGATTTTTGCAGTTTAGGGAGCAGTGTTACAAGAGGTTTATGACTCGCTGAGGATGAATAAAATGAGCCTTAATATTGTAGAATATTTGATGACCAATTTAGAGACTAATTTTTTAATGTTAACGTATACCACATATTCATCTTCATATTTAATCTCAACTTGCATTCTTTTGTAATGTTTATTTTCCTCAGTTTAAGATTTTTCTCTTGTTCTTTTAACTTCGTCAGCAATAAAAAAATAATGGTAATGTAGTTTACAAATGTGTTTCTTCCCTTGCTCATTTTACATGTCGCATAAGTTACATGTTGCCCATTAATTAGTGTAACCTGTCAACGACATTAAATCACAAAATTAGCTATCATTAAGTGAAGAGAAATTTGTACAACTCTTTGAAACCAATTTATTTTTTAAATATTTAAAAATGTTGCATAGTAATGTGGTGACAGGAGCCGGCACTCAGGGTTATTGCATCTAAGCTGGCGCTCCTCTGGATCTCTCCGACGCTGCCGACAAAGAGAGATTCGTGTTGATGTTGCACTACTTTACTCGGCAGGACACGCTTAGTTAATTGCTAATTCAACCAATCAGAATGCAGGCACTTACCTATTACTCGGGTCCAGGGGTGGATCCAGCCGATCATTTGGGTGGGGGCATCACAGATTTTTGTTAAATATTAAACATATTTATTATATTGCATATTATTTTTCTAGTGTATAGTTGATACTTTACAATATTGTTTAAATAATAATATAGTTTTAACATAAATACATATTTAAATCAATTGTGCCACAACTTCCGTGGTGATAGCTGATATTTTGTGGTAATCCATGATTGTAATTGTAACCAATTACAACACTTGTGCCATATAAAGTACGGTAACACACAAAAACCCTAGGCCCTGTCCTCATGCCTCTCCTCCTCGGATCCGCCACTTGAATGAACTTCAGGAGGGATGACGAATTTGCCCTCCTTTATTACTACATTACTCCTATTATTTCTTCTATTTTACTTCTGTAATTTAGCTGTGGTGAACGCAAGTGTGGAAATTGAGAAAAGGCTGGAAAGGATAAGGTCCTAAACTTCCATCAATATTTTCATTAAAGTTGGTTTTATTAACTGACTTAATTTTTACTTTGTAAGTATAATATTACGTCCAAAATTTGGTTTTATTAGGTAGCCATATGTAATTTATATAATGAACAACTCTTATGTTAATTTATATCATCATACTGAAAGCTAATACTAATACATCATACTAATTTATATCATCATCCAAGTTAATTTATATGCCTTCATTAATTAAAAAATTGTACCACAGTGTTTGGGGAACTTCTTTTTCCCCATCATCAGATGTCACTTGGCATGTTTGGATTCATCTACTCTTTGTCATGGTTGAATAATATACTAATTCCTTTAATTTATCTCTTTTATGAAGCCATTTTTGGCCATTCATTTGATTTAAAAATGTTATAAGGACCCCCGGTGAAACAATTCAACATATTTGGTTATAAGCGGATCAACGAGTTAGAATACACTAAACAGAGTGGCCGAAGCACCACCATCTTTGCATAAAATTAAACACATTTGTTTTGCAGTCAAAGCAGCGCTCTCTGGGCAATTATTCAACAAAAAAAATATGTGTTATTTTGAATTTTATAAAATATTGAAGTCTGTAGTAGACATCAAAACTAAGAAAGCACTTACTTAAAAATTATATATTTGTGGTGTGATTACTTCTATTTTTAGTTATATGCCGAACATACTGAAGGCATTGTGAATATTAATATTCTAACCGCTTATGTAGTTTAAATACCGTTAACAAAAAAGACGACAATACAAAAGAAGATTTCTTACAAACAACACGTCGATTCAGTATGACGACTGTTCTCCACGTCACCACAGCTCACACACTCATTTTTTTTTACTAAAAAACAAGGCGAACCACTAGTTCTGAGAACGTCCACCAAGAGCTCTGAAACCACAGGGTCAGCCTCTCTGTATTGTATTATTTCTTTCTCGCTACGCTTACGCAATAGAGAGAAAGTTCTGCAATGCTGCGCGAGAAAACGGTGAATTTACGGGGAAAAAAACTCTTATTACAGGGCCCTGGTAACGAAAATGTGGATAGATCAAGTTGCTAAATTTAGAACAAATCCTCTCAACACATGGTGTAGAGGAATGTTTTGTGGGTTCTTGATTCTGAAAAGTCGAATGACGGCGAAACGTCCGCCCGTCCATCCGTCTGTACATCCGTCCATTCGTCTGTCCGTCCGTCTGTCCGTCCGTCCGTCTGTCTGTCCGTCAGTCCGTCTGTGAACAAAGCTAGAGGCAAAACCGTTCGGGCCGATTTTCTCCAAAATTGATTTTTCCCAATCGATCTGGCTGATGTAGCGGCCACTTCAATTTGAAACCGATGCTTTAATTTTCGGGGGTACTTTACATGAAATCCCTGGGACATTTTCAGAATTTTCAAACAAATGGCTCCATCACTTTTTATTACACTTTGTTGTTTTTGGATAGTGTGAAATATGTTTAAGAGAGTGATGCAGACCTCATGTTCATTGAAAACCCTGCTTTTTTCGAAAATTGCAAAAATTCAAACTTTTCTGCGTCTTCATACAACTACAATTATGAAGATAGAGATTTTTCTTTTAATGAAACCTATTCCTTATAGATAGATTTTGAAATAAGTCGTATACAATATTTCGAAAATTTGAGTAGATTGCGCGTACTTTGTGTGAAAATACGGGTGCTGTTTTAGCTCCACTAGTATGTAACTTGGCCTCGCCGCTAGCTCTTCCCGGTGGGAGGCAAGACTATAGTGTGGGTTTTCCTTTCAATGTCCCTTTATATGTTACTGTGTGACGAGGAGAAAATTCACTTCTCAGGATCAGAGGACCGGAATACTGCGTGGGGATACGCACGTGCTAACCACACGTACCCCCTTAACTCACGGCCGCGAGGCCGGGACGTCGCCGGTAGGCTTGAGCTCGTTCAGGGGGTGTAGCACCAAGTACATTAGTGTTGTCAAGGTTGATGTCACGAGCGGGAGTCCAAGGCACGAGTGCCACGACGAAATCGCTTTTTCCACGCAGTTCATTACCCCGCCGCTAGTGACAAACGCCATCCCTA
>JAHLJT010009355.1:114126896-114340730 GCA_031308135.1 Acheta domesticus
TTACATGTAGCCTCTGGGACATTTTCCAAATTTTCAAAAAAAATGACTCCATCGTTTTTGATTGACTTTTTATGTTCGATAGTGTGAAGAACGATTAAGAGAATGCTGCAGGTCTCATGTTTGTTGAATACCCTGATTTTTCGAATTTTGCAAAAGTTCAACATTTTTTCGGCGTCTTCCTACAACTACAATTATGACGATGGAGATTTTCCCTCTGTTCAATAAAGATAGATTTTGAAATAAGGTCATGTACAATGTTTCGAAAATTTGGCTACTTTTCCCATAATTTTGCGTTAAATACGGGCGAGAAAGTACGTGCTGTTTTAGCACCACTAGTTTCTTCTTTTATAGCAGTTGAGTTTCTAAACGACTACGCTGTCTGTTCCATAAACTCGAAAAAACTGTTGTTGAAAGTAGTGCGGAACGTGCTCGGTATTTTGTATGCGGTAAGCTTCACGACCCATTCAACTACATATGGAAAGAAGCGCTGAAACGATTGCTTTCGGCTAGTGGCAGTGTAGGCGAGTTCTGTTCATTTTGTGCTCAACTTGCTACGAACATTTTACTAATTTGGAAACATCATATAAACAGTACTATGTGTACTACGGGGGGAACAGTATTATGTGAACCATTGTATTACTAATTTTATTGTTAATAGTTTGATTCTCTCATAGTTTATTTTCTCTCATGTCTTCGCGATTAACTTTTTTTTCTAAATATGTGTTAATCGACCTCATCTTGACATTTTCAGATCATATAAAAGCCACTGAAGACTGTTTAATTTTATAAGGATGCAATCATATTGAGAGGAAAAGAAGGTATCTGGAGGAGTTGAAGTACCGTTTAAAATATTTAATATATAATTACAGAACCATAAATAATTATTTTCCGCTCTGAGCGAGAGTTTCCTTTCGGTTTTTCTTATACTTCACACAATATGTTCCAAAGTTTAGGTTGCATACTTTAGGACTTTGCGGGCATGACATCAATAATAATATTGCGATACTTGCCTCTGTTTGGACACGTCCGTTGCGTAGAGAATTGAACATGTGTCTTTCATAAAACATCTCCGGAGGGAATAGGAAAGAGAGATCTGTGATGTAGCCGCATTTAAAGGAAAGGCTACAAAATAAAAAAAAACTACATAAAGAAATACTAGTAATAAATGAAATGTGGTTTTAGTTAACAATTAAAGCAGTATTTTTCTCAGTCTTGTAACGGCATTGATTACTTTTGCGTTAAAAATTCTCCTCTTGAAATCGCTCCTCTTTTAATAAAGATCCGCATTCTTTGTTACCCAATTTCTATTTTATTGTCGTCTTGAGTAACACCTTCCTGACGACTCCCGCCTGAAGACTGTGTCAGATCTTTTGAAAATGCTTTATTCTGTGGGAGAAGAGTTAGATGTCGGGAAGGCCAGCCTAAGATCTGCATTTCACTTACTACTCCAGAAGGATTCGAGCTATGCCACTGGCTGAGCTGGCTTAGGGCATCAACTGATATCACTGCAGGGCTTGTGACCGGGGAGGTCCTAGATTTCGAGTCACGACTGTGCCACAAGATGTGTTGAGGAAAATTCTAGCGGCCAGCTGTTCTGATCGGTTGTTTTTCCGTGTTTTTTTTCGATCAGCACTAGGTGAATGCCGGAGCAGTACCCTAACAAACGGGCCAGGGACCGCGCGCGATGTTTCCTTCCTCTTCCTTGACCTACAATCACCTCTTACGCACACTTACACTAACATGCACTACACTACCACACATGTCGGGAAACCAGTCGAGAGCTTAGAAATGTCCAGATGGAAAGGTGCTCCTCGTGAGAGATACCTAGTTGGAGAAATCTGCAAGCTGACATGTTGGTCGGAGACGGATTTCACCAACGGCGGGGAAGATTATCGCCACATCCCGCGATAGAAGCATGCACTACACTTTTAGGGCTGTTGGCACTTGATGTGCTTAAAATACGAAATAATACTTCAATCAAACAACCAGCCTAGGATCTGCAAATTCTTTAGGGGCCATCCATAAATTACGTAACGCGAATTTCGAGTATTTTCAATACCCCCTCCCCTTATAACACACTTCCCTATCTCTATGTAACGCACTTCCCTGTCTCTATGAAACGCAGCGTAACGCTGCCTCAGACCCCCTCCCCCTTTAGTGTTACGTAATTTATGGATGACCCCTTCTGAAAGAATTATAACTATGCCCATCAACCTGGTCACTGCGTTTACCGACTATCTTTAGTTCGGTGCAAGTCCATGGTGAGCCTGTAGATTCTCTCGACTCGACGCTAGAACAAGTTTTCTGTTGAAATCACATGTTGAGCGAATGAACTCTTGGTAGAAGGGTGGATGCTAAGCGGTGTGCCTCAATCATATTCCTTACGACGCAACTCAGCAGTCGGAGTTATGGGTCTTGTATATTAGGTCGATAAAAGACAATTGCGACCTCAAAACATGGATGTTGCGGAACTGAAGTGTTTTGAGAGAAAATAAACCCAACTTAACTTAATCTATTACGAGACAGTACGTGCTGATTACCATGTTTTCGCTTTATTGTTGATACGAAATATTGTAAAACATACTTCACATGTTTGAAGTTTTTATGTGTGTGTAATTTACAATTGGACTACCTTGCTACTTAGTGGCTTTGACGAAGTAGGTGCGAGTCCATGAGATATGCTTCTACCTGCGTAACTAGATTGTCTTTCATTTGCATTTAAATCTCCAGATTTTTTATGACACTTATTATGTTATACAAAGTTCTCACGTTTTATAGTTACATAAACCTGACATGTTTGAAGAGATGGGTGTTGGCACACCCCTGAAGCAGTCCCCACTCTTCTCTCGCCCGCAATGCTCGCAACTCGCGGCGCCTCAGCGCCTCCAGGCTCTCTTTTGTTTTTTGTTTTGTTTGTTTATTTAGGGTCGCCCTAGAAACAGCTAGGTCATTGGCGACCACAGATACAAAAATTCAGTATTTACAAAAGTATACAACGGTTACAAACACACATACAATTATATGGAATACGAGTATAAAGCACACAATTGTTAAATACAATTTATCAAATAAAATGTCGTAAGGAGTTGAATAACCTTCATGTGGCCCGAGAAGGAGTTAAATATGCAATGAAGATCACTATTAATGTTGAGTCTTGCTCTGTCAGTCATTGCATGGCAATCAACTATGAGGTGCTTAGTCGATACTGGGAGATTGCAATTTGGGCAAAGATGAGTAGTCTCCTTCATCAGGTAGCTATGGCTAAGCTTAAAGTGATCCATACGCAGTCTGATTATAACCACTTGATGTCTTCTGCTAAGCCTAATTGGCGTGATGGGAGAATTCCTCGATATTCTTCCTGACTGCATGTAATTTCGAAGGCAACCTTTTCCAGTTCCGGCCCCAAAGCTTCTTAACGGCAAGTAAGAGATAATTTTCAAGGTCAGGAGGTGAGCCACTAATTTCTAATTCACAGCGTCAATTTTACGCAACCAACCACCAAGTTGTACAAGAACCGCCTTTGCACATATGCTAACACCCCACTTAGCAACACTTCTAGAAACAACTTAGGTTACTCATCGCCTTCTCGAGATCTTTCCATTACTCAGTCTCATATCGCTCATGCTCTCCTCTTTACAACATGCTAATAACAGTCGTGTAACTTTCGCATGAGCGTACTGGGACAAGAATAAATGCGCAGGGCCACAAAATGGGATTTTAGGGTCGTGTGTACGAGTAAATTGGGGACCGGGTAATCCCTTCGTCTTTTCGCGCGAA
This sequence comes from Acheta domesticus, assembly GCA_031308135.1. Classification (NCBI taxonomy): domain Eukaryota; kingdom Metazoa; phylum Arthropoda; class Insecta; order Orthoptera; family Gryllidae; genus Acheta; species Acheta domesticus. The sequence continues at coordinate 114,130,674 of JAHLJT010009355.1, forward strand.
ACTTTCTTTCTAATTGTACATGTAAGTCGAGTACGAAACCGTACCAGGTCAGGAAAAGGACTGATTGAACAGCTAAGAGCGATAAGGGGGGTGCCGCCGCCGCGCTGCTGTCCACCTTGCTGCTGCCAAACTCATCTCTTTCTCTCTAAACTAGTCGGTCCCTATCTCCAAATACGCCGGATTTTAGAGATGAGAAGCAACGCCAAAATATTAGTATATTCTTCAACGAGCGTAGAATAATAGCCATTCTACGCGAGTAGAAGACTATACTTTCTCCACGACTTTGAAACCAATATTTAAAAAATATTAAATGAGCGACTTAACCTTACAGAACGGTTTTCGTGGTTTGCCTGCCTTACGACAGTTGTGACTAGCCGCAGCAGAGCATGCAGCGCCTCTGTAGTCGACTGCGAGAACCCTCTGCCGTGTATAATAAACAAAGACGAGTGTGATTGTTCGATAGCCGTGCGAAAATAATATTCTGCTCACGGCTTGCGGAATAGGCGTCATTGCTGCTTCCCAAAACCTGCAGAAATGTATACATTCCGCAGTAGTCGTAGAGAAATAACTTACCTACACTACAATAAAAAACAACAGCGCAGCAACTACAAACAGAGATATTGCCCTCTGCCGTGTATAATGAACAAAGACGAATGCGATTGGTCACGTGGGGCGTCAGTTGGTGTCACGTGGGGCGAAGTTAATGGTGTCCCCACCCCCATAAATTAAGTATAAAAATATCTATTGCTGCATTGATTGTACATTATTTTATTAAAAATACAAATATATTTGCACATGTTAGATTTTTTAATACATTATAAAATAACTATGTAATTAGGAATAATTGCAATTAAATCATAACATATGCTTATGATTTAAATGTATACTTATTAAATTAATGTAAATAATTTTTAAATAAATCATAAAACTTCTATAATTCCAAACAATAAAATTTTCAAAATATTAAAACTACGAAAAGTAACTATTACTTTATAAAATGTTTAAGTGAGTGATTTAAATGTTATAATTCCAACTATAAAATATTTCAATTGGTATCACCCCTAGAATGATGTCACCCGGGGCGCGCCGCCCCCCCCTCCCCCCTAGCTACGCCACTACAGCAACTACAAACAGAGATATTGCGCGCGCGTTGCCTGGCGGCCCCGGGCGCGTGTCTGGCCGCCAGTGGCGTGCGCGCGCGCCCTCCCAGAGGAAGAGCAGCAAGTTAAGAGGCGCTTACGTAAGGCAGATAGGAGTGGCCGCACGCAACGATAAGCCTCCCGGGGAATCGCATTGTGCGCCTGGGCGGGCGGGGGGAGTGGCTCCTGGCACGCCGCGCGCTTCGCCTCCGTCTCTGCGCGTAAGGTGTTCTGAGTTTACGCCGCAGCGTGGGAGCAGATAGTGCGAGTTCTCTTCGGAGAAAGGGAGTTGAGGATGGAGATTTTTCAGCCCTGATAAGAGAGGGAACTGGCTGGCGTCACAAAGAGTAAATGCAGGAAGTTATAAGAAACATGAGGTATGCTATGGTATTAAAATTATGGAAAGTGAGAATAAAAACTGAAATTATTGGAATATTTATTGTTTGGTAGCAGTCATCCAAATATATCCCTACTGTCGTACGTAAATGTATCTTCTAATACGAACGGGAAGGAAAGAAAACGACTAAATCAAAGTGAAAAAATTGTGAAAAATACTTCATGTTACAACCCAATAATGTTGGCACTGTTAATACTTTCCCTGTTGTATAGAATTATATCTTTAAAGATAACTAGTAATAATAAACAAAACAAGTCGACACGAAAGTAGATAGCAAAATAAAATAATAGAATAAGAAGGCATGACATTATGCCAAAAACTCTAAATATTTCCGTACATCACAAACACTAAATCAACCTCTTTAAAATCAAACACTCTCGTTACTATCATGGTCTTCTTGGGATTATCCGAAACTTAATCTATTCGTTGAGTTATATACTCCTTAGTATTATATCATTGTGACAAAGATGTAGAAACACGAAATCAAGTTTCGAGAGTTTGTTATTGTGCCTACATTATAAATAATTTGGCTCTAATTATATTGTGTTCAATTTTCAGTACATAACTATTGAAATACTTCGATTGAAATCTTATATTTAAACCAGCTCTGAATTTTCCATTATTGTGCAGTAATCATTATTTAATACATAGAAATTATCAACTCTAATTTAGACATAAAAAAGGGAAAGAATCAAATAACACCATGCGTATGTCCTTGACATATTTATAACTGCTATCTTCTCTCCAATAGTGTCTGAAACAATGTTATTGACAGAAAAATAAGATGGAAAGGCCTAAAAGTGCTGCCCACGTCAACAAAGTAAACCTCTTCCCGAAATTGAAATGTCGTTCTAACTTTCGCAAATGCAAATGAGCTATTGCAGAATAAACTATTTTTGAAAAGTATGTCTTAAATATTTCTGAAAATAAGTTAATGAACGCCGAGTTATGTTAAAGCATAAATACATAAATTAATTATCCTCATCCACTCTTACAATTAATCATTAGATAGTTCTGCGTTTATTCATTCTGTCATGACAGTATCTATAATATGTACTAGAAGTATCATCAGCAACAGCAATCTACGACCAATTTGTACTGACCGAAATGAGATTTCCAAGGTGCTCTACAAACCGTATTCTTCATACCTCCATTGCATGTGTCGAAATATTGGTGAAGCTTACGAGATACAAGCGCGCGAATAATTAACAAGAATTCAAGCGACAGCTTCTTTTAAAGACACGACTGTAAAACCGAAGCGGCTCGCCGACGAGAATGAAAGAACGAGAAGAAGAGAATCGAACGAATCTCAAAGAAAAGAATAATGAAGAATTTATAATTCATCATCTTGTAATTTGAAATAATCAGAGATTAAATTGGTAATCATGAACGGAATAAAAGCAGTGTTTGCAGAAACCTTGACAGTACTGGCTTTGGAACAGCCAAGATCAATGCTTAAATTTCAGTTCCCGACGTTTACGGATTTTTGGCACTCGTGAAGTGATGGGTCAGATGAAGCTATGTACTTCTAGTGAACGATTGCAGACAGTAGACCCCTTCTTCTCTATTCTGAACTTTCTCCAATAGTATTAGGGTCAGGGATGCATGCACTTATCCTTATATGACCGTCAATAATAGAGAAAGAATCGTCTCCATAAGTGTTATGGCGCTATGCACATTCTTAATACGGCCATGATTTTATCATTATGGCTCGTTGCCATTTTGTTATTGTTTGAACATGATGATTTCTAGGCATACCGAGATGAGAAGAGAGCATATCCCATACGTTATTGTAGTACAAAGTATTGTCTATCTATTATGCTATGTGGTATAAAATGAAAACTTATTTAAGGAGTGCCTGTTCTCAACGAGGTGAATTTTGTATTTCTAATCTAAGAAACATTGTCTTTCCAGATGCGAGCCAGTACGCGCACTATGTGTTCAATACCATCAAACACAACCACACAGGGAAGATAAGTTTCGAGGTAAGTGCGATTGGTTCTTCCTTGTTATTAAAGTAAACAACAAGAACTGTTTAATCGGTTGTTCATGTCGATAGAGCTATACTTTTTTAAATTTTAAATAATTACTATTTTGCAAAAATTATGTTATTTTCCGTTTTCCCTTCATTTCAAGGTGTATTTCTCTTTAAAAATATTTGATGCATTTTTATCATAATAATAATCGTAATAAAATTCGAGTAGTAACACATTTGATAACAATTTGAAAGACAAAAATGGATCATTGTTTGTTTCAATTTTTCCCTATTAAATGTAAACAATTAGATATGTTTCGCTTAGCTTTTTTATGTAAAATTCTTCGTATCCAGAAACGTAAAGTATACAACGGAAAATTATTAGTTTCGAAATTACCTTGAAATTTTCAACATCGTACAGTCTCATGGAACGCATCGCAGCGTGTTAATAAAGAAGCAGACAAAACATGTCTACGTACCGTATACATGAATTCCATTTAAACCGAAAGAAAGAAACGAGGGCTTCCAAATAACATTTTGTTTATCATTCGTATTTCACGTAGGTACTATTGTCTGAATTGATTACCCAGCGGAACTTGGTGTTCAGATTTCCAAAGCGTATTCAACATGGCTATTTTTACGAACGGCGCAAGCACAGCGACCTTGTGTATTTTGTTTCGTGTAATTGTTTTTGTAATGTACTCGTTCTTTCTGCTGTGCTTGTGTACGTGAAAGCTCTGTGCAGGCAGCAATTTGCTACAGTATTGTTTTCATCTGGTTAATATGTTCCGTGAAATTATTGGAAAGGGGAGAACGACCTGGTATTGGAGTTAGTATATTGAAATTTTGTATTCATAAACATGCCCCCTTCGTACTAATGATTTTTGTCTTCATTATTGGAATAAACTTTTTTAATGAAATTGTATTTATAACTGTATCAATGGTTGTATTTTGCATTGCAAAATTCTCTGCTGAATGCCTATAACAGTACTTTATACAGTAGGGCCATGCTTACTCAAAAATAAACACGAACAATCACGCTCAAATTATATTCAAACAAAACATACCAGGCACTTGTATAACCTCGTCCTTTGACGTCAGACAAAATTCAAATATTTCTCATAAGGCTTATTGCTACCTATTCTTGAGCAAACAATCGTACTGATGATACCAATTTTTTAAGGTGTTTTATTAAGTACAAATAAAACTGTATGAGTTTAATCTGAATTACATTGAATTTAGACTATTGTTGCTCAATTGAATTCTAGCAGAAGATGTATGAATTTGTTCACCAAACCATCATGTAAACGTTTACATTTATGTGAAAATTATTCTAGGAAAACTGAATAAAAACGTAATTTTTTACTTCTAAATATATATTTGGACACATTAATATTATTTTGATGTATTTATAGAAATAAGTAATGTAACATCATATTTTGGTGCTTTTCAATAGATTTATTTTTTCTAGAATGAGTTGCTTATAAAATATTTTTCCAGATATTTTAAAAAATATCTACGTTTTCGTTTAAAATTGATTGATTGATAAATTCATTCTCAGAAATATTTTTAAATAATTGGAATAATTGTGCAAACTTCTTACATATAATGTACATGTCAAGTAACTTTATGTAATAGTTCCCTTTGACGTCTCTGGGCTGAAGTACTTATTCAGTCAAAACAGATATAACAGCGCTGGAGGGACTTTCATGAAATGATTGCAACGTAAGGGTCCGTCCATAAATTACGTAACGCAAATTTGGATTAATTTTAATATCCCCTCTCCTCCCTGTAACTCACCTGTAACGCGCACTTGTAACGCACCTGTAACGCCCTCTAAATAATTACGTAACGCTTGCGACACCTCCCCTGTGAATATGAGAAGTGGGGGCAAGTTGTAAGTGAAGGAAGGATGCCTAAGCGAGAAAATTTTTTATCACACCATGCACACGCCGTCATGGGCGAGAGTCTACTACGCCATTTTAAATGGATTTTAGAAGAAACTACATATGAGTTTTGAATATGTTCTTCGCAATCTTACAGATTCAATAAAAAATGATAAAAATGAAATATATCTGTATTCGTGACAATTTACTTCTTATAACTTAAATGTATGTTTGTCTTTAATTTAATTACTCAATATTTTAATGTTTTAGTTCAAGTCTCAAAAAAAAAGAAATAATTTCAGTAAATGTTCAAAAATGAAAAAAATATCAATGTTACAATAGACAAACATCCCCTATCCCTACATAATGCAGCGTAACGCCGTCTCAAACCTCCTTCCCCCTCTTCATCGTTACGTAATTTATGGAAGACCCCTAAATTAAAAACTGACAAACTATTAAGACACTGTGTCTCAAGATATAAAATGTATTGCTTAGTTCAGAGGTGTCCACTACCACACACACCGGCTTGTTCCGGAGAAGGCGGTGACCCGCAGGGAGAGACTGCTGGTGGGGGAATTCCCACGAGCCGAGGATTAGGCCAGGACAGTATCTGAAGTTGAAGGATCATTGCCGCCTCCCAGCCATAACATGCGCTACACTTACGGGACCAATGGCCTTAGTAGTTGGCGCGCCCAGAATCAATAGACATTCACTCACACCCTCTTCATTTCTGAATCAAAGAAATGAATCCCTACCTTTCTAAAAGTGAATAATTACCCTATTACATGGGACCCTTCCATTTAATCAATCAATACCTAGGCGTCCTCCTGGATACTCGTCTCACGTGGAAACCTCAAATTGTTCATAGGCTGAAAAAATGTATGGAGTCCCTTCAAATTTTATCACCTTGTTAATAAAAAGTCATCTCTAAAAATTGAAAATTCTCTGTTTCTTTAAAAAGCAGTCCTAAGACCCTCAGTAACTTATTCAGACCCTATCTGGGGAGGCGCCGCATCTTCCGTTCTGACTCCCATGCAAACCTTCCAGAATAAAATACTTCGTACAATTACCAATGCCCCGTGGTGTATAACCAATAAACAACTTCATAGAGAAGTAGACATATAACCAATTACAAATTACATTTCCTTATTGTCATCCAAATTCTTTTCTAACCTCCAAACTGACCATTTAACCTCAGAAAAACCAGCGTTGCTCCGGAAGAATTATTTCCCGTCTCCCAAAACATCTGTTTTGTCCCCGAAAACCAAGAAAAATTTGTGTCTCACCTCTCTTTATATATGTTGCATTCTTTTTACCTTCAATTTCACAAAATTAGCAACAATCATCATAGAGGTATCCTCTATGGATGTTCTGGATCAGAAATCGGGGATGATGGTGAGCTAATTTGCAGTTACTCGTAACTTGAAGCCACTATCGATTATAATACATACTTAAAAGCTGATACTCACCTGTAAAGTTGTAATCCCACTGATCTGATTAAATTTTTTTTAATTGAAAAAAGGAAATTCGGCCTCAAATGATATTCTTGCCGCTTGCACTGAGTCAGCAGTTTTCCCCCGACGAAGCGAGGTAGGCCCTCCATGGGATTGCATTGTGCACTTCATCGCGGTGCCCGCTTGCCGGGTGCTTCCCACGCGGTAGGCCCTCCATGGGATCGCATTGTGCAGTTCATCGCGGTGCTCGCTTGCCGCATGCTTCCCTCGCGATAGACCCTCCATGGGATCGCATTGTGCACTTCATCGCGATGCTCGCTTGTCGCGTGCTTCCCACGCGATAGACCCTCCATAGGACCGCATTGTGCACTTCATCGCGATGCTCGCTTGCCGGGCGCTTTCCACGCGGTAGGCCCTCCATGGGATCGCATTGTGCAGTTCATCGCGGTGCTCGCTTGCCGCATGCTTCCCTCGCGATAGACCCTCCATGGGATCGCATTGTGCACTTCATCGCGATGCTCGCTTGCCGCGTGCTTCCCACGCGGGTAGGCCCTCCAACGGATCGCGTTGCCGAGGATAGCCCTCCCGCTCTCTGGGAGAGCAACCGAAACGCTCTCATGAAAGTGTAGAGCGCTCGCCGTTTCCGCCCTCGCCGCAAGAGAAGCTCTCGGGGACTAATATCCGGCGAATGGGCGACAGGGCGACACGGCGCGGCGGCGCGAGGGCGAGGCAAAAAGTTTGCGGGCAGTGTTCGATTTCCTTTCAAACTGCGCTTTCGTCAAAGTCCGTCGTGGCTGCATGGCTTTGCAGTGGTATTGTCTTGCTTGTGAGGTGTTGTTGGCACTGAAATAATAATACAATTAAAGATTTGTATTATTTGTAATTTTTTTGGATGAAGAATGGGCTCACTTCGTTGACCTACCAATCATTGTCACCGTCATCATCATCATCATTATCATATCCTGCGTTAAGTGTGGTGAATATAAAGGTTCACCACGTTCGAAAGTAGCGCATCCTGCGAAATAATAATATTTCAAAGCAACTACAACTTGCCGACAGATCTAAGGCGAGGATAATTATACAATTTTAACTTACAGTATCATAGATATGACGTAAAAAAATGGTTTATTTTGTCCGGATTTTTGATAATTCAAATAAAAGAATAGTATTTATTCATTTTAAAATATTTCATTAATAAATATGTTACACAATTCCTCCATAGGTTTTTTTCTTAAATAAAAATAGTATTTTTGTATATTTTAAAATGTTTTTGTAAAATACTCGTTAGCTAAATAAACATTATTTTTAAATCACTATTAAAAATAGTTTCAAACAGAAAAAGTCCACAGTCTGTTGGTAATCTGATTAAATTTCTTTTTATTATTGGGTTGAATGAATCGTAAATTCATGGAGAAATACAGTTTTAAAGTCATATTGAACTTGGAATGCATATGCGCTAAATTTGTAACATCAAATTGTTGTAAATATGTCCGAATTTTCAGAACGAGTATAATTTTTATAGCAATGCACTATTATGGCCATTAGTGTGTCATTGCACGCCTCACACAAAAGAGAAAAAAGAACAAAAAAATAATATTTAATATTTACTTCTTCCTTTCATGGAACCGTTCCCACTGTGACGGGCGGGAGGGTGGCCGGGCGCGACAGTGGCGCCACGGGCGGCGCGAGTCGGCACCAAGCGCCCTCTGTTGCCGCATCGCTCGTGGAAATCGGACGGCGAAGTTGGCTCTCGAGATTGTTTCTTATTTCTGAGAACTCTGTCCTCCCCTTCCCGTCCCCCTTCCCCACCTTCCCCTTCCCACCGACTCAGCCCCCTTCCCCTTCGCCGTCGTCCTCCCTGTCGAGTCCTGGTCTCCAGAGGCCTGGTTATTAATTCGGAGTGAGCTTCTTAAAGGGGATGGCCTCGGGGCGGGCCTGTGTTGCCAGATTCGGTCATTCCCCCTCCCCCACAATATCACTCGTGTGGAGAAAATGAGGAAAAGAAAACTTGCGGAAAATTTCGGATGTTCCTTAGTATCCCAAACAACGAAAAAATTTATCAATTCTTAAAGAAAATTGCGTTATCCAAGATTATTTAAATTCAGAAATATAAAGTAGTATAATTTTACATTTTGGTTGTTGCAAATTCATAATAGACTAATAATGCTGATATTTTAGTTAAATGTTTTCACTAATTAACATAATGAGAAAATTATTAATTGATTCATTTATAGACTATCAAATTAATATAAACTACTCATTCTTCGCCGTTTAGGAAAATTTTACTTACTGCAATGTTCATTTGTGTAAATTTCATACATCACGTAGGGAAATTTCTCTGAATACATTTGGTAGCTCTGGGAAGGAGAGCTGCCGTGATTCCTAAGGCAAAACCCACCGACAAAAGATGACAGCCACTGACAGATTCTTTTTGTGACAGAAGTGAAAAATCATATTGTTGAGTGGTAAAAAGAAGAACATCAGACATCTACACAATGTAACTGCTTAGTTGTACAACTTTGGCATCTGAAAAATGATTATATACTTCACCCTTGTTCTGAAAGAAAACGCTTAATCCTGGAATTGTTGGTTGTAACAAGAACAAATGAAATTACATTGGAAAAATATTTACTATGTGACGATTGTTATAATCGATTGCATGTCCCTCTGTTTCTAAAACAATGACAGTGTGCTTATTTCACTTTTAATACCATTGTACCTAATAATAATCATAGTGTTATTATTATATTAACAATAGGCAAAAATAAGTATAGTTGAATGATTATTGTCACGTACTTATCATTAACATGACGGCTTAAATTACTCTTCAAAGTGTTCTTAAGTGAATACATAACAACTAAAAATCCCTGTTGGTAATTCGTGTAACTTTTGACAGTTTTGGGAAAAGGGGTTTTCGGGCCTGGAGATTGTAAGATTTCTTCTATTGACTTCCCATGATGTCTCCTCGCCGCACTTAGGTTTTATGCTTTCTCGAAGTCGCTCTCTAGCCACTGCGGTTTTAGTACTTGCGAAGCATTGAAGTGCAGAAGAAGCTTAGTTGGGTGATAATTTTACGTTCCGTCCTTACTGTTCCTCCCATCGAATTCTTGTAAAAAAGGCGTTAATGGCGCAAGTTTTTTACTGAAGAGCTCTTCCTAAACTCTCTTCCGTATTCAAAACCCCTTTTCTAGTCCTTCCAAGTCACAAGTCCATTATCGGCTTATCGTTTCTTTAACCGTTGTAAACTTCAGGAGCGTACGAGTACGAGTAGTTACTTGTGGTTACAGCATTTTATTAAGGATATGCTGCATGTATAACTCATATTTGTATTTGTAAAGGTAAAATTGAATCAAAATATATCTTACATACGCGTATTAATTCATTCATCCTCCACATTTTATGGTTGTTTATTTGACTACGTGTGTAAGAGTGCCACAACCAACTTAAACAAATTGAATTATTTGTTAAAAAATCTTTATACTTACAAATTAAAATATTAGTTTAGAAAATTATTTGCAAATTCTATCTCCATTTTGATCTTCAAATATGTTTAGTTAATTGTTCATTTTTAACCAACTTACGGAATATTTTAGAAAATCACTTCAGTTTTGTTTCACTGAACTGAAGTGATTTCACGTAAACTTTATTCGTGAATATGCCCCTTGTATGGAGAATTATATTCCACTGGCTAACGGAGGAGATACCTGGAGGTTATACCTCCGCAGGGTATATCCCCGCTTCCGATATTGATATCTTACCATGCCAGAAGTTCTTCTGGGAAGTGCGCAGTGTAAGCTCATATCTGCGGTGCGTCTTCATTACGCTCGCAGTGTCCAGTTTATCTCCATACGAAGTTCTTCACCAGTTCTACTGAGTGTAGTAACAGAGCTCAATCGTGTAAACATGCGAAAGTCTCCCACTAATGATTTTTTATGTGAGTTATCTCATGATGTATTGTTTTTTGGTGTTGCCTAATTTTGGATGCAAGTGCAGTGAAATATAGTGCTGTTTTTCCCTCTAATTTTAAGTTTTTAATGCCTTTTTTCGGTGCATATTTTAAAAAACAATTAGTGCCTTTTTAGGCGCCTAAAACGTAATCTTTTAGTGCCTTAACGTCCGGTGTATAGTGATTAATCATTGAAACAAAAAACTTCCTTCTATTCGAGAGATTCCTACCAAACGTTTGCATTTCCGTACCACTGAAAAACATTACAACGTGATTGCCAGATTTTTTCAAATGTCTTGGCACAATGATGCGATGTTGATGGTAATCTCGTTTTTGACGAAAGAAAAATGACCCTTTTCCTTCCAAAATTGGTTTTCCGATAGTCGCGTTTCAAAGCGGAGATCGAAGGATTTTCTCTCGGAAAGAAACACCGCTGCTGTCCTCCAAACGGCTTGAATCATCCATTTGCTTAAAAAGATTCGCTTTAGATCCCGCTCTTGGTCGTGGAAAACGATTGGGCGTTTTCACTGAACATACTCGCAAGACTTTTCCCCTTCATTGGCTCTCAGGTGTTAAGAGGAAAGTCCATGCCAATGCGTTATGGTAATGTCAGAGTAGGATACAATGCTCCTGTGATCATAGGTTAGATATAAGCAATGGGCGCATTTTCTGTACAATGGCATATTCTGGTTTTCTGAGATATTAGTTTGTTTGTGGAGTATGGGGAATTGGAGAGATTGTATGCAAGTTGGTATGACTTCAGTCTGGAATAATTGCATATCTTTCTGCTTTCCGTGTACGTGTAACAAGAGTTTATCAAGGTAAAAATTTGTTTTTTCTGCTTTAGTGTCACTGTCAAGTGAGTTCATGGAGGAAATTATATTTTCCAATTTCATTTGTGTACATATTTATTTACACAGTATTCACGTAAGATTTCAAACTTAAAAATTTTGATAACTTTTTTTTCTAACTATAACCTCACATTTACACCTTAATCTCGCCCTAGACCAAGACTTGGTTGAATTAGGTCTTGACTTGTCTACACAACATAATAACCGAATGTCAGTAGGTATCCTTTTTTTTCTATTAATTTTACAATTTTATTAAAGTATCAGGTTTATACTTGAAAATCAGTTCGTTGTAACATCATCTGGAGCACACTACCTTTTAATTTAAAGAAAAAATCACTAAATTTGGTTGAGTAAAAGGATAAAATTTTTTTCCGAAGAAAAATCTTGGGTGTTTTAAATATAAATCTATTGTAACAGTGGTATTCCCAGCACACAATATTTAATGCAAAATGACCATCCAGTCCCACGAAATGTGTTTTGGTACGAGAGCTTCCGTGACGTTTTCCTGCAGCTGGACATTGCGTCCTCGTGACAATTCCCGACAAACCGTCGCACTTCCGCTTCCGTCAAAACGCTCCGCTGCGACGTGTTTGTCGAGGGTCGTTAGCCGCTCGGGCGCTCGCAGCTCCATCCGATTCAGTGTGTGCAACGAGCGGCGCGGCGCGCGCGACTGTTTGGACGGCCGGCCGTCTGCTTAATTCGCTCTCGGCTGCAAGTGCACTCGCGCGCGCCCCCTCTCATGGGAGAGAGACAGAGACAGAGGGACAGATAGAGACAGACAGAGGGACAGACAGAGACAGAGAGGGACAGGAAGAGACAGGGAGAGAAAGAGACAGGCAGGGAGGGAGACAGGGAGGGAGACAGGGAGGGAGGGAGGGAGACAGGGAGGGAGGGAGGGAGAGAGACAGGGAGGGAGAGAGACAGGGAGGGAGAGAGACAGGGAGGGAGAGAGACAGGGAGGGAGAGAGACAGGGAGGGAGAGAGACAGGGAGGGAGAGAGACAGGGAGGGAGAGAGACAGGGAGGGAGAGAGACAGGGAGGGAGAGAGACAGGGAGGGAGAGAGACAGGGAGGGAGAGAGACAGGGAGGGAGAGAGACAGGGAGGGAGAGAGACAGGGAGGGAGAGAGACAGGGAGGGAGAGAGACAGGGAGGGAGAGAGACAGGGAGGGAGAGAGACAGGGAGGGAGAGAGACAGGGAGGGAGAGAGACAGAGAGAATGTTGCAGATGATAAACATTGAGAACAACAGAAGATACGAGTGAGTGAATGAGTATTGATTCCGGTCACGTCAAGAACTGAGGTCATTTGTTCCATGCGTTTTGCGGGTTCTGTAGAATAACGTTTAGCGTATCGGGCTGATGTACCGAAGTTGGCGGGTTCAAACTCGATCGAAGCCGTGGAGTTTTAAGGGTGAAAAAAATCCTCCATACGCCTTCTTTTAGAGGGGGAGTAAAGCCCACTATCTCATGTTGTAGATTTCGTCGATGTAAAAGAACCTCAAGCCTAAGAAAATCCTCTGAGCTAAATTCAAATTGCCTGTTTCGTCGCCCGAGATAATACCTTCTTTCTCCGCTAGTTGGTGAAAGGAGCGTAGTACAATTTGCGTGGTCAGACGAAAGAGCGGGCCTAATGGTCCCGAGTCTCGCCACGTAAAATAAGGCATTAACTAACCAATATGTGAATGTTGTATGGTGGGAGGTGGTGGTGTTTCTACCTCGTTGGAACGAGGAATCCGACGCCGACTTGCACATCAGCTTGCGAGGGATTCTGTCTGCCCTGGAGACGCCGCATGCTAGGCACAGTTGTCAACGTTTCGGCCGTCATACGGTGACCTTCCACAGGTTGAAACTCTATTCTTTTTCCGGGCACTTTACGCCGAGAAAGGTCGATTTATGACGGATGAAAAACTGACAAATCTACTTACGACGCTGTGTCTCCCGAAAAGTTAAAAATCTATTTACTCCGGCAGCGGAAGCTTACGCTTTTATCAGCTTGCCGGATTTTCCCCTACAGGTATCTATCGCGATTGGGGCTCTAGTCCTGACAACCCCAAAGGTCGAGACGGATCTCCCAATATGTGTGATAGTCTAGCACCGGTGCATGTATGTGATGTGTGTGTGTGTGTGTGTGTGTGTGTGTGTGTGTGTGTGAGGAGAGAGAAGGGGACACGTATGTGGAAGAAATAGTTACTTGTGGTCCGTGGCCCCTAGTTAGGGTTATGCATTCTGGCATTCGCTTGAAATTGATCTTAGAAACCGTAGAAGTCTGGGAAAGACAATATTTTGAAGAAAGCAGAGGGGGGTTCGGGGTTTGTCCAATAACAAGCAATAGAAAAATTTAAAGATCTAGAATTTACCAACCAACAAAAAGCGTTTATTGATTGTAAGACACTCAGTGTGTTAAGATGCATTTGCGAGAACGAACAAACCATCCGAGAAGAAATTATAAAAGAGGCAGCAAATGCAAAAGTGTAAACATTGGCATAATATTTGCTGAAATTATTATTTATATGAATGGAAGATTTATGGAAAATATGAAGTGGCCTAGGTAGAAAAAGGTTCGAAAAAATAATGTAGAAAAACACAATATGGGAAAAATTGCACTGAAAGAAACGGATAATTCGAGGATATGTGTGATGCGAAATTGTTTCGACGAGAGTAGGAAGGAGAAACAAAAAGAGTCGGAGAGAAAAAAACAGTTGAGGGCGCGCGGCCCATGGTTGCGCCGATTTGCTGCGTACAGAGCACACTCTGCTGCACATTCTCATGGGAGCGCGGCAACTTTTCGCCAACATTTCAATTAGCGCTAGATCTCATTTATGTAAAAGCGCGCTCGAGGAGGGTGCGTTGTTTAGTTCCGTCAAATTACGCTCGCAGCGGGTTTACGCTTGCGACTGGAACTAAGCGTTGCTGTTTTCACTAAATCTCAAGTTCTTTTAGTCGCGCCCTTTTTTTTCTTTCTTTTTTAGATGCGTTTTGTAACACTTTACTCATTTGCACACTGTGGAGACAAATATGGTACATGTAAGTAAATACGTATGCTACGTAAATTATTTTTCTTTAGCACCACCGGAAACAAATTTGTATATTTTCTATGCATGTTTTCCTCTTGGTATTCAGCTCTCAGAAATGCCTTCTGCACAATCGATTCCAAGAAGTACAGCTTTTTTTGAAACCCGAAATGACAGAGTTTCGAAAAAAAGCATGGAAATGCCATTTTTTATGAACTGTGCGAAAGTCTAAAGACGAAATGTAATGATGATACGCTATTCTTCAATACTTTGTATGTTTTAATGTTCAACCTTTAATAAATCACAAAATCTGCAAACCGTTGATAAGGAAATATTACTCAATATCTTCTATCATGCTGTACGTAATGTTACATCAAAAGTTATCCTTCTTAGCACCATTATTTTGAAATATGCTATCGTTGTTCTTTTACGATGCTGTAAATTGTTCATAAGTATGTTGTGCGGCCGATCGTTGGCACATTACTTTTTGAGGGTTTAGAATCACTTCCATAAAACACTAATAAAATGACGATAAATAGTAAATTTGTTTTGAGTTTGGTCGACGTCCAAAATACGTGCTTCGAAAGCCCGTTTAATAAGATACGTACCGTATGTCTATAAAAAGTAGTTCAGACAACTTACATCTTCCCAAAATGTTCAGATTTGTCCGTACTGTCCATGTGTCAACATTTGTGTGATTTTAAGACTTTTTCAGACGGTTGAAAGGGAATCAAAATGAATGCAAAACGATTGTGACTTAGCCAAACACCTACATTTTTATTTACCACTTATGTAAAACGTTAACCCTTGATTTAGTGAAAATAATTTTAACCCAGACTAAAAACAAAAATATTTATTGAAACAGTAGATAAGTAAAAAACTTTGTGTATGGAGTTTCTACTGTTTAAACAAACGCCAGATCAGTCAGTTTAATTTTGTGAAGTTACCGTGTTTTAAAGGTTTGTAATTTTAATTAAATCCTTTTTTATTAATACTTCATTTTTTGGGTATCATATCTTCATATTCGTAAACTTAATATTCTTATATCTCTTTATTACAACTAATAGTAATATGATTCTTTGTTGTCTATAGGTTGGAAGTTGAAAAATGGTTTTGTTGTAGAAATATTTCGTTAATCATAATTTTTAGATAAATATGTGCGTAATACTACGAGACATTACCATTTTCTTTCACGGGCACGGTCATCATTAGAATGAAATGAAAACTCAGAGGCAACTAAGACATT
Organism: Acheta domesticus; assembly: GCA_031308135.1. Lineage (NCBI taxonomy): Eukaryota > Metazoa > Arthropoda > Insecta > Orthoptera > Gryllidae > Acheta > Acheta domesticus. The sequence continues at coordinate 114,146,578 of JAHLJT010009355.1, forward strand.
ATTTTTATTTCCCATTAATCTTCTCTGAAATGCCTCTTTCCGTGCATACTTCAATTTGCATAAATCTTGAATTTTGTCGCAATGATCCTAATTAGGTTTCTCAGGCATGAATTTTGACAATATTTTTTTCAAAACGTCTGGGAAAAAGGTGTCTTTCTTGAAATCACTCGTGTGTCCTCTGAAAGAACAATAAATAATTGCCAAGACTATTATAATTTTATTTGTTGACCAAATCTTTATTTTTGGTTGCAACTGCTGAGTCAGAATATTTATGAATTAGGTCGAAGAACGTCGACAGAATGACATTCTGTTGAAAGCAAATGAACATGAACAAGCAAATTAGTACATAGTTTGATCGATATGTCAGTACAAATAGTTCAGGTAATGGATTATCTTTCCTGATAAGAATTTAAGAAGCCTGATTCATTTCTCTCTCTCTCTCATAGATTGTAGGTAGAGATATGTAGTCCTCTTTGCTAACATAAACAACCATAAGTGATTTTCAAATACATCACCATTGTTTCCTAGACGCATTGTTATATAATATCCTTTCACACACAATTCAAATTAAACCGTGAAGCGGTAAACAGGCTGTCTGCCTTCGTCAGTTCCCAGTGTTTCCAATGGAAACCTCGGAATCTGATTTCTCCACCCACTACACACCGCCCACTGCCCGCCGGCTGCCACCCACCACACGCCGCGGCCCACCGCCCGCGGCCCACCGCCCGCGGCCCACTACCCGCGACCCATCGCCCTCGGCCCACCGCCCGCGACCCACCGCCCGCGACCCACCGCCCGCGACCCACCGCCCGCGACCCACCGCCCGCGACCCACCGCCCGCGACCCACCGCCCGCGACCCACCGCCCGCGACCCACCGCCCGCGACCCACCGCCCGCGACCCACCGCCCGCGACCCACCGCCCGCGACCCACCGCCCGCGACCCACCGCCCGCGACCCACCGCCCGCGACCCACCGCCCGCGACCCACCGCCCGCGACCCACCGCCCGCGACCCACCGCCCGCGACCCACCGCCCGCGACCCACCGCCCGCGACCCACCGCCCGCGACCCACCGCCCGCGACCCACCGCCCGCGACCCACCGCCCGCGACCCACCGCCCGCGACCCACCGCCCGCGACCCACCGCCCGCGACCCACCGCCCGCGACCCACCGCCCGCGACCCACCGCCCGCGACCCACCGCCCGCGACCCACCGCCCGCGACCCACCGCCCGCGACCCACCGCCCGCGACCCACCGCCCGCGACCCACCGCCCGCGACCCACCGCCCGCGACCCACCGCCCGCGACCCACCGCCCGCGACCCACCGCCCGCGACCCACCGCCCGCGACCCACCGCCCGCGACCCACCGCCCGCGACCCACCGCCCGCGACCCACCGCCCGCGACCCACCGCCCGCGACCCACCGCCCGCGACCCACCGCCCGCGACCCACCGCCCGCGACCCACCGCCCGCGACGCACCGCCCGCGACGCACCGCCCGCGACGCACCGCCCGCGACGCACCGCCCGCGACGCACCGCCCGCGACCCACCACCCGCTACCCGCCTGCCATCTCTTTCTCCCATTCTCTTCGGTCTCCGCTCTTATCATCCACCCTCCCCGTTCCTCATCCTCCCACTTCCTCCCACTCCCTACACCTTCCAACCCTTCCACCCCCAACGCACGCAGCCCGCGGCCAGCTAGCGCGCTCCGCCAGCAACAGGACGCAAATTAATTTCGCGGTTAGCGGGCATTTCGCGGGCGCAGATTCAATTTGCGCGGCTGCGCGGGGGCACAGCGGGGCAGGGGCGGGGGCGAGTGCGTGGCGGAAAAGCAGGGCTCGCCGCAGAACCCGCCCGCGACGCGGAGAATGGGCCCGAGTCGCAAGTGCGCGCTGGCGAACCCCGTTGCGGTGTGAATTGCTGTTGTGGCTTACGCGCTGCCGCCCGCCCGACGATACGAGGCAGTGCAAATCTGTAACTGTAGTTCTACGGTAACTAGAGCCCTCCTGAGGAATGGTGTAAAGAGAACGGAGCGTTGTTGCGATGAATTGAAGCGGTGTAATCTGATGAAGATAATGATTGAATACGTTAACAGTATAAGAAGTGAAGATGTGTAGTTAGGTGAAAATTCGAATTAAAAGTAAGAAGTTAGGAGTTTCAGTGGCGTTGACGCGATGAGAATAAGAAGTAATGGGAGGATGGAGTAGTTAATAATTTGATAAATAAAAACGGAACTAATATGACAATTCAGTAGGTGCACATGTCATATTCTGTTGTGCACTGAAACAAAGATTACAGAAGATCCTCCCAGTATCGACTAAACATTGTAGATTGCCATGCAATGACGCCTGACAGAACAAGTCTCAGTATTAATACTGATTTCAATGTATCTTCAACACCTACTCGAACCACATGAAGATTATTCAACTTCTTACGAAATTTAATCTGATAAATTGTATTTAACAGTTGCATCCTTTATATTCCATGTAATTGCATGTATATTTGTGTCTGTAACCGTTGTGTATTTTCGTAACTGTGGTCGCTAATGACCTAGCTGTTTCCGGGGCGACATTAAACAAATAATCTAAAAAAATATAACACAAGTATCTAACAATATATAAGTTAAGAACAGTTTAATTACATATTCTAGTACTTGAAAAACCCTTCTGTGACCATCTTCACTTCTTTCTCATTCTTCGATTCCATCAGGAACACACACCATATTAAGAACCCAAAATGATCGTGGTATTAAACGAATTGCAGCCTGACAGCCGTGTTGAAACAGCTATTTACAGACGACAGGGTTCCTCGTACAAGAAGCGTGCGCAGCCTGGAACAATGTCGCCCCAACACGGCCTCCGTGGTCCATCTGTCTTCGTCCCAGCGCAATGAATGCGGACGCTTGTTCCGCACAATGCGGCGGCGATCCATCGTGAGACGGTCGCTGGGAGCTGTGCGACGCGCCGCCGCTGCGCTGGTTGCATCGCCAAGGAGCCAACGCGCGTTGTCTCGGAAACGGCCGAGCGCTTAACGAAAAGGGAGTTATAGAATGTTATTTATTTCGTTACTACGGACTATTGTTGTTGTTGTTATTATTATTATTCCTCTAAATTACGACTAAGGATGTTAAGTGTCGGCTGAATATAAAATCTACTCCAGGTTGCAACCAGCTACCTAAGGAGCCGATCTAGGGACTGTTGGTGCCTCTACAATCCTTTGAGCAAAATGTGGGCTGTTCCAAATAAAGCGATTTCTTGCACTTCCTAGTCTTTTGCATTACCTGGGAGTTTAGACAAGCTCTTACACAAATTTTGCGACACAAATCCCAGAGCTCCGATGACTATCGGGACGACCTGTGCTTTTACGCCCCACATTCGGCTGATCTCGATTTCCAAACTCTTGTATTTAAGACTTTCTCTGCCTCCTTGGTTACGACATTTTGATCACAAGGCACAGCAACATCAACAAGTAGACACAATTTTTTCTCCAAATTCTGGATAACAATTCTCCATAGATACTCGTTTCCCCTACACTTACAAACTACAAAACACAACCAACACACTACTTCTTTTTTCCACACCTTCACAATTTTAAAATATAAAACATTTTCTGTCATTAATCATAACTTATAATACTCATTCTGCCCTCACAATAAGGGACAATTAACGTGCGAGTGATCAACTCTAACAAGCCAATTAATTTTAATTTTTACGAAATATTTGTTACATTTTCGTCAGAGGCGTGAGTGACACTTACAAAAACCACAACATTTTGCATTGTCATCAACACTACTTACATCCTTGATATTTGTAAATCTCAGTTTCTTATAAGTGTAAGAAAATTGATGGTACACGGTTATATTTACGCGATTCAGATGAAATATCACGTTTTAAAAATGCTGGTAGTCGTTAGTAATCAACACGAGTTTTCGAAAACGTTTGAGAGTGGGAAAGCTGCTCCTAAAATCAGGAGCAACAATTCAGATCCAGTTTGAAATCGAGTACACAGCTCTCAAAACGGGCAGAGAGGGAGCTTATACCTTAGAGGCACCCGATACCCAAGTTTTTGAACTTCCTTTTCTTTAAAAATGAAAATATGAACAACGCTTCTGATCTTAAATCTAAAATAATTTATTCTTCTAACGATATCACCTTCATTCTCTATTAGATGATTTTGTTTCGGAAAACTTGTCTCAGTCACACTGTCTCTAACACTGCGAAAGGAAAGCAACAAAATTGATGCCTGAAATGGAAATCTCTATTCTTACTTCTTTGTCCAGTTTTTAAGACAGTCATGTATTACTTATGATCAGAAGGTTAATAAAAAGCCATCTTTCTAAAATTGGAAATTTGTTTATCTCAACGTTTCTAGTAGCACTTTTCCTCTTCTTCAGGAGTTAGACTAAATACAAAAATACTTTACGTTTATTTACAATTAAAATATAATACAAATTTAATATAAATATACAAATATTATATTTCTATTATATTTTTATTGTAAATCAACAAAGTATTTTTAAATTTAGTCTAACTCATGAAGAAGAAGAAAAGTGCTCCTCGAAACGTTGAGATAAATAAATTTCCAATTTTAGAAAGATGGCTTTTTATTAAACTTCTGATGATAAGTAATATTTGACTGTCTTAAAAATCTGGCAAAGAAGTAAAATTAAAATTTAGACAGTCAGAAGATATTTGAAATCACTTATCTCCGGCAAAGAATCGTTTCAACTGCACAAACACCGCAGGACAGAGAACATCCGAAATAATGTCTTGGCCGTTTCTGAAACTGTACATTCCGTGCTTTGTGCGAGCTGCCGCCCCATTACGATGGAAGCGGCGGCGTGCGGGCCGGCGTCCGCGGGCGTAAGCGCGGGGCTGCGGGCTGGGCGCTGTCGCCGCGCCAGGCTTAGGGCTCCGGCCGGGGCCCGGAATTAGGCCCGGAGCCTCCGGGGCCGCCCGTCTCCGGGCGCGGCACGGGCTTTGCATGCGCCGCCTCCAGACGCCCCCGGGCCCCTGCGGACGCCGCCGACGCAACCCGCCTCGCAGCTGCCTCGCCGCTAACGCAATAACAACCCCCCGACGGAACCTGCTACACAATGAAAACTGACGTAACAAATTGCATTATTAGATGTGTGATTAACAATCGAAACAATATGCCGTAGCTAAAGACGGTGTAAGAATACATTTCTTACATACGAACCTTTGGTTCGAACTACTAGGGAAACGGTAATCGTGGAGTGGGAAAACAGCACTGGTTAGTAGTACGAGCGGAGCCTAGACTGGAGATGAAATAGTTAGTTCAATAAGTAAGCGATAATTAAGTTAATAATTAAGTGAATCAAATCTATTGAACAATACCGAACCGATAATGCAAATAACGAAAACATTTCTTTACCCAATGACATTATCTATTTGTGTAAAAATAAACAAATATAAGTCTTAGTCTTTTTGGTAGCAATATAAAAACCGCCGCAATATCAATATCACTTTAATGGCTGTATTTTCATTCGCAAATCGATGTCTTTCGGCCAACCTTCGCATACGCCGCTTCCAGACGCCCCTGCGGACTGCGTCGACGCAACCCGCATCACTGCTGGGCTCGCCCGCCCTGTCTTTCCCCTAACGCAATAACAACCCCCGACGTAACCAGCCTCACAATGTACTTTACTATACAAACTAACGCAATAAATTTCATTAGCACGTGTGTGATAAATTAACTTCTTTTTTCCCAATGATTTGCTATTGTTATCGACTGAACACACAGAACGAAAAGATACTCTTAATGACAGAATCCGTTAAGGAGTTTGCTTATCACCGTCCGTTAGCAGCTATCGAAATATAAATGTTGTAGCTGAAGATTGCGTATCAATGCACTCATTACCGAACTCGATATTTCTTGTTGACATGCTTTTTTTCTTATAATAAAATGAGGTTATAAAAAACATTGAACGATACAGTTCCGATGCAAATAGCCTCGTTGTTTTACACAATGGCATTCGTAAATATTTATTTCAAAAAGGAACAAATGTGAGTCTATTTTGGAAGCTACATAATAACCATCGCATTCACAATATTACTTTAATAGCTCTATTTTCGTCGACGTCTTTGGTAGGCCCTTGCGGATTCGATGGTATAACGGTCAGCGAATCGGGGTGTTGTACCCCAGATTGCGGGTTTAAACCCGGTCGAAGCCGTGGATTTTTAAGAGAGAAAAAAATCCTTCGTACGTCTTCCTTCGAAGGGGAAGTAAAGCCGGCTGTCCCATGTTAGTAGATTTACTGCATGTAAAAGATCCTCAAGCCTAAAAGAAGCCTCCGAGCTAAATTCAAAATCGCCTCTTTCGTCGCCCGAGATAATACGTTCTTTCTCCGCTAGTTGGTGAAGGGAGCGTAGCGAAATTTGCGTGGTCAGACGAAAGAGCGGGCCTCATGGCCCGAGTTTCGCCACGTAAAATAAGGCATTAACTAACTAAATAACTAATGCCCTTGCAATGGATCAGTCGAATTAATGGACGCGTATCGACGATGAAATAATGGTGGAATGATAGTCAAGAGAAACGGGAAAACCACGAGAAAACCTGGCACAATCCAGCTTTTCACTGCAAAAAACTCTACGTGTATTGACAGTGAATTGAAACCTGATCTCAGAGAATAGGCTGAGAAAAAATAAAGTTTAGGTTGTTCTCAAGGAATTACGTTTATTGCTCTTTGTTGGAAATAATGCTGAGTTTATTGGTAGTAGAAGAACGTGTTATACTTCTTTATATCATTTATGTCCCATCTTTGGAACTTCTTTCAACAAGTACTTACATCTGGACTACCTTCATTTAATTTAATTATTCAAATTATTCCAACCGATTATTCTAATCGTATTGGTTGAAATGATGTTTGCTGAGTTCTTTGTGTGGAAGGATGTGTTATTTTTTAATGAATTGGCATATTGTAATTCAAGAATTAAAATCCATTGTTTCTTCCTCTTCATTTTAATTCTTTGATTAATGAGTATCAAATACTATTCTTCAGGCATGGAAAGCTCTCTCATTGAGAGCGTGCATTAAAATCAGTTATCGAGGATTTTTTATGACTAAATTCCTTGGCAGCGTATGCGTGTGGTTGGTTCGTGAGTAACATTCTAAGCCAATTTCCGAGAAGTAGAGGGAGAGTTGCGGAGAGACTTCCTGAGAGAAGTCTGCCTGACTCCTGTAAAACGAATCTTCTTAAGTTAAGTTCGCTAATGGCTCGGTAACGTGTTAAAATTTTGCATCCTTATTCGCTCTGTAGAACATCCTTCCTCTATACAATGTTGCTCTCCGACATACTATTTTTGGCGAGTAAAATAAAGCATGCCCTCAGAAATGTCATTCTCTCTTCCCTTCCTTACAGAATTAAAAGAGAATATCCTATGATACAATATCGATAATTTATTTAAGGATGTGAAGATGTATGTGTGCAAAAAGTGTCTGAATACCTCTTGAAGCTTTTCGAAATGTTTTGTAGCAAAATTAAGGCGTACAATTAATTTGATGCATTAATTATTTAAAGTTCACTTTCTATTACTTTTATATTTGATTACAAATTTGTAAATGCAATCACAATTTAAAATAATGTAATTTTCATTTTATATTTAAATAACTTAAGTAAATATTAATTAAAGTTTTATTATGTTCAGCTTTTGTAATGATAAATTGTTAAGAACTGTGTTGTAAGTCTACTAAGAATTAATAGGACATAGAAGTACGAATATTATATTTTTCTGTTAGAATTGTTTAAACACAGTATTGAATCTCACCACTCAACAGCACTGGCGCCAACATTCTGTACGTACTAATATTCTTCGAAAACCTACCAAACAGATGCCTTGCATTTCCCTATACCCCCCTCAAGCAGCTACATTCAAGCTTGCCTGTTCCAAAAGCCCGCTGACCAGAGAGCTCAGCGCTCGGCTTCCTCCGTAACGAGCTATTTACCAAAGAGAATGCGTTGTCCGCCGGAGACGCCCGAGGGAGGCACGTCCCGGGGCTCGCGCTCTCAGCCCCGCCAGCCAACCCGTTACCCAGCCACGAGACCTCACCGACAGCCCTCCTCACAGTCACTCCACCGCCCCCACCTCACCCACACTCCGTGACCCCACCACCCCGAAACCCCGACTCCCTGACACCTCGCCACTCCGACACTCGGGCACCTCGCCACTCTGCCCCTGCCACTGACACACCGACACCTTTCCCACCCCTAACCTACCAATCAACCAATCACCCCGATACCTGGGCACCCTGACACCTGGCGACAGCCCGCCTCACCGACAGCCCGCCACCTCTTCACTCCCATACGAGATCTGCATCTACCCTAAAACAAGGTACAATTTTCTTTCATCTTTACAAACTAGGTACAATTTTCTTTCATCAACTTTGTTTCTTCAAAAAATTTTAATTAGCTTGGAATTATAAATGCATAAATAACACGAAAATATACGTTAATATGTTTTTTTAATATGTGAGAAAGCGGTATATGGTCTTAAAAAACTGATTCCTTACACACGTAATGGAAAGAATAAGTATAATAGAATACATCTTATTCTACACAACTACGTAACAACATCCAGAAGATGTTTACTTACTAAGAATTAATACGTTTTGGCAGCTTACATACTATTATTTTTTCTATTTATGAAAATCGATTGGCAAATTGCATGCAATGATTTTTAATAAAATAATTTCACAAACCCCTTTCAGTTTTGCTCACAAATTTGTTTCTGTCCACATTACTTTCATTATCTTACTCCCTTTACATCTTCTCCTAGCTTCTTGTGAAAACTTTGTTTTTCGTTCCTTTCTTTTCCTTTTTTCTTTCTTTTTCTTTTTAAGCTTCTCGCGAATTCTTTCTTTCAGTGTTTGTGTCTCATTCTTTCTCTCTTGTTTTTCACATTCATTTTCTCTCTTTCTTCTCTCCGCCTGTGCTTTTCATTTCTCTCTCTCTCTCCCTCTCTCTCTCCTTCTCGCTCACTTCTGCGCGGTCCTCCTTTCGTCGCGGGCTCTCGAAGTCGCTGAGTGCGCGGAGACCTCGTAGAAGACAATATGCGCAATTACGAATCTGGAAATGAGAGTTGTTTTGCTCTCAGGCTTCGTTACATTGCCTCTCCAATGGCCACACTGACAATTTTCATTCACTTCCCAAGTTGTTCTCTTCCCAAAACGAAAAATTGGTAATTGCTTTAAGCGAAGTCCTCTCGGCATTACGATAACTGGAATTGTGCCTTCTTTTGAATCTGGCGATGTCTGATTTGCGTTTCTACCTTGGCACTCTCATATTATTCACTTTTATCACTTTGTTTCTCTAATTGAGTAAGTCTTCATTCTTTCGTGCTCTCTCATTTATTTATTTTTTCATCTATTTTTTCTTATTTCACTTTGCATTTCATTTCTTCTTCTTTCATTCTCTTTTTAGATGTTTTTCTCCTTTTTTGTGCGGCAAGTGTCCAATCCCCTATAAACAGAAAAATAATTATATTTATGATAAAAATATCTTAATAATGCTGCCTTAATTTTAAAAAGTGTGACGATATTAGGAAAACTTCATTACTTACACTTTTTGTCAGAGATAACGTTTCAGAAACCTGCGAGACAATACGATTTTTGAGCATGAGAACTAAATGTCTTTTCTCGAATGGATATTTTCTTCTCATTTCTGATTGCCACTTCTAATTAGTTGAGAAGTAGTGTCCCATTCAGATTCCAAGCTGCCACTCCATTACCAAAATTACATAATCTGCGATTAAGCCACGGTAACACTTCTATGTTTTTAGCATTACAGCACCACTGCTAAGACGTTATTGCATTTATATTGCCTACAAAGAGACATATCTCAGTAACTTATATAAAATTATCGGAAATTTCAAAGCTTTTAATATAATATTACAGGATTCACGAAAAAATATTTGGAGCAATGTTATAGAGTCTCTTCTGCTACATGGATTGATAATTAGATTTGAGTACATTTCAAATATTCGGATAAAGCTTTCAATAAAATTTTCTAGTTGAAACAACCAGCGTTGTTGCGTACATCTTTTTTTAAGCCGCAGTGAAACAAGTATTACATGATTATCTGTTTTACTTTCTGTAAAGCTCCACAGTGTAAATGGAATGAAGGACTGATGTACAATAACGCAACAGAAGAGATATATTCCTGTTTCACATGTTAAGAATTTAATCGAATGCAAAATTGAATGAAAACATTAGAACGAACCCATTGAATTCGATGCGTGAGAGAATTGTTTCACTAACAAGCAGAATAGAAATCAATGTAACATTAAATTAGGTAAATAAAATGTAATTGTGTTATTAAATATCTACAATAATTAACTCTTTCCATTAAGAAGAACAAATCATAGAGTTCTGTCATTGACAAATTATTTGCAAATAAATTACTCCATACATGATCAAGCGAATTGAACCTACTTTAGTTGATTATTGTTCCCGATTTGTGGATTCCAACTCCCTTGCAGTTGATATTGATAAACAAAGCTGTAAATAAGAAAGATCGGGTCTCTAGAATATTTTGGAGTCCTGAAAGCGGAATGAGAAATGCCGATTATGTCTTCTCGGAACACAAATAATTCTAAATTGTCATTCATTAGTCTCAATACTTCCTTAAACGGGATTGTATGAAGTATATAATATTAAAGGTATACGAAGAAAAAAGTAAAAGTTTTGCTAAAAGGTGCTCAAAAGAATGGAGGAGATAACTTTGCAAAATTATGAAATAATCCTCTGAAGAAAAAAAGAAAGACTAACTTGGTTCTCCACGGATCACAGAAGGCTCAGATCAAAGAAAACAAGAAGAAACAGAATATTAAATCAAAACATATGAAGAATAATATTGTTATTTTATAATAAACCAAACATTCAAAAAATTAAAGGATGGGTGTATATTGCAGACTACATTCTGGAGTTGAAAATTCACGCATCTTACCTGCAATACAGATCTGCATTGACCTTCGTTTTTATGGCGAATACGAAGACATCTGAAATAGTGATCACGCGAGATTCCACTTGGACGGCCTTCAAAGTCACGTTTACTGGCAGAATGTGATTTTCGACTGTAGATGTTAAAAAGAAAATTCAACTGTACTTCGATTTTATAAATTATCTTAAATGATATTATTAAAAATTTCGTTATTGTTTATTATACTGTTTAATTTTACACGCGTAAGTAATATCAGCGCATTGGAACTTTTTTATCATATACTGAGTAAAATGTTATCGAAGAAACGCAATGAGTAAATTTGCTTCGTGCAATAAACATTCGTCAATTCAGTCTGTTTCCTAACAAAATAATAAATATTTCTCGAATCGGCACAATGTTTTCAATAAAAAACCGGGGGACATGGCTCAGGGCATCAACTGATATCACTGCAATCCCTCTGACCAGGAGATCCTAGGTTCGAGTCCCGTCGAATGCATGATTTTCGACACTACCTTGTCAGCTAGGTCGAATTAAATCGCTGTCTGTAAAAGAATTCTAGCGGTCGGCTGATCTGATCGGTAGCTTTCCGTGGTTTCTCCGATCAACACCAGGCGAATGCCGCAGCAGTACCATAACAAATAGGCCAAGGACCGCGCGCGATCTTTCCTTCCTCTTCCTTGTCCTATCCTCTCCCCTCACACACTCTTACGATAACATGCAATACACTACCACACATGTGGGGAGACCGGTCGGGAGCTTGTCCCGGCTGCTGCAGTGCCCCGCTGGTGGGAGATACCTGGTTGAGGGGAAAACCTTGCTAGCCTACGGTAGGTCGGCACCGGATCTCCACCCTGCTAGGGAATACCACCGCTATCTTCCGAGCAAAAACATACACTACACGTACGAGACTAATGACCCTAGTAGTTGACGCGCACGGAATCACTAATAATCATTAAATACAAAATCAAAAATGTAATGCTCATATGAGAGCTTCTTTCTTTTTCCCTGCTTTCTGTATTTGTCATAATGCGCAATATATGAAACCCACATACTTTTGTTGCCAAATGTATTGAACGCAGTACAATCTCTTGCTTTTGAGCCGTCAGTGACAAAGAGGTTGTTTGCGCGTTGGCCTCTGCCCGCGATAAAGCTTTTGCGTTTAGAAACCATTAACCATTGACTCGAACATCCATCACAACGCCACCCTCCTTTATCGAGAGTGCAGATTTGGCGACGTATCCGGAGAGCTAGTAAATTAGAGTTCAAGGCGACTCGGAGGCCAAGAACCGCGCTTGCTTCTTTGAAATACTGCCCAGAGTTTTTTTTAAGATAATGATTCGATCTTAGGGAGACTTTTTTTTAACCATTTTAAACTGTAAATCATGGGAACTGCCAGATCTATAGTATGAATAATTTTTGATTGCCAAAATGTTCAGGGCGTACAAATATAATTAACAGGCATTTAAATCACTTATTCTTTTCAGCTGATGTATGTGACATTTCCTTTGACCTGTGAGAAAATAGACTTCGCTAATTTTGAAACATTGACACGAATTTACTAGGCTTCCTTACTTTGCAGCTGCCTTATTATAGCTCTATTCTCATCAACACTAGTAAGGAACCAACTCTACTCATGATTTATTGATAATATTCTCAACTGAAAATGTATCTCATTCTGGTTAATAATATCCCTTGACATTCAAGTAATGATAGGTGATATTTAATATCAATATTTTTGTTAATTTTTTTAATTATCATAAAAATCGTTTGACACAGAATTCTTTCAGATATTCTTACGTACAATATGTTCAATGTCACGTATCAATGACGAGAGGTTTATTACATTCGTACTAATTTAGTAAGTGGAACATGAGGTGCGATTTCGATTACTTTACATACGTAATCGAAATCATATTGCTATTCCGCTTTCATATTAGTTCAGCACACATTATGCATTTTGCCTGAGGGATATTCCTATGAATATCGGACTGTGCCAATTGAATCAGGCGAGAGATCATTTTCTGAATTGTGCATTCTTCCTTCACTCTGCTATGGTTTCCCCTTCAGTCCCGATACTGCCTGTACCTCGCTTTCAACTCAACTATGTCCTCTTCATTTACCATGACCCTCAGCTTCCCTTTCACCTCGTGAACCATTTCGCCTAAGCCTCAGAAACCTTTGCCTTCACATTAATTCCTTACTCTACCCATCCATCAATTACTACACCTTCTACAATTCCATCAACTCCTGTCACTTTCTATTGTTCCATCCACTTTGCCTTCAGTCGTATCTAAGACTGTTTTAGCTTTCGCGTTCACGTTCTCCTCCATCTCAGATTTTCTCTACCCGTAACCCTCTAAAAAGTGGATAAAAACAGTCGCTAAATTTAGAAAATAATCGGAGATTACTTGGTGTAGCCATAATTCATTTCCAGTCCGTCCCCGTCCGTCCCCGTCCGTCCCCGTCCGTCCCCGTCCGTCCCGTCCGTCCCCGTCCGTCCCCGTCCGTCCCCGTCCGTCCCCGTCCGTCCCCGTCCGTCCCCGTCCGTCCCCGTCCGTCCCCGTCCGTCCCCGTCCGTCCCCGTCCGTCCCCGTCCGTCCCCGTCCGTCCCCGTCCGTCCCCGTCCGTCCCCGTCCGTCCCCGTCCGTCCCCGTCCGTCCCCGTCCGTCCCCGTCCGTCCCCGTCCGTCCCCGTCCGTCCCCGTCCGTCCCCGTCCGTCCCCGTCCGTCCCCGTCCGTCCCCGTCCGTCCCCGTCCGTCCCCGTCCGTCCCCGTCCGTCCCCGTCCGTCCCCGTCCGTCCCCGTCCGTCCCCGTCCGTCCCCGTCCGTCCCCGTCCGTCCCCGTCCGTCCCCGTCCGTCCCCGTCCGTCCCCGTCCGTCCCCGTCCGTCCCCGTCCGTCCCCGTCCGTCCCCGTCCGTCCCCGTCCGTCCCCGTCCGTCCCCGTCCGTCCCTCTTTGCTCTTCCCCTTTTCATCTTTGCTCTTCTCCTTTTTGTCTTTGCTCTTCTCCTTTTGGTCTTTTTTTATGCTTTTCATCTTTTTTCTTCTTTTTTTCATCTTTTTTCTTCTCTTTTTCATCTTTTTTCTTCTCTTTTTCATCTTTTTTCTTCTCCTTTTCATCTTTTTTCTTCTCTTTTTCATCTTTTTTCTTCTCCTTTTCATTTTTTCATCTTTTTTCTTCTCCTTTTCATCTTTTTTATCTTTTTTCTTTTCTTTTTCGTATTTTTTTCTTTTCATCTTTTTCTTTTCTTTTTCATATTTTTCTTTTCATCTTTTCTCTTTCCTTTTCATCTTTTTACTCACTTTACTCACTTTACTCACTGTTTTCATCTGTTTATCCCCTTTTCGCTTTTTAGCCATTCTAATATTTTTTATCTCCATTTCATATGTTTAACCCAGGTGATGTTTTCTTCTTCTTTCATTCCGCCTCCATTTTCATATTCTTCACCCCCTTTTGTCGTCTCCCGCTTACCTTTCCCCCGAGGGCTTCCCTCCCTCGCCCGCCGAGCGGGGCCTGCGCCGTTATAAATAGCGCGCGCGCCCTCCGGGGGCGATTGATTGCATCAGTTGCCCATCGAGCGGCTTTTCTGCGATTTGCGTTAACGCTCCGCGGGAGAGAACCTCTCTATTTGTCATCGACGCCCGCGCCGCCCCGCCCCGTCCCGCGCCGCGCCGCCCGACCGTCCGACTGCGTCTTAACGGGGCTTCATGAATTTTGGGGGAAAGTAAAAAAATAAAAGGGCTTTCTATGAAACGTCAAAAGGCATGTGGTTGGTAAGAATGAAAATGAGTGATAGAGGTTGTTGTACAAAATGTCTTTGGCATACAATCGATGCTTGTCATTTCTAAAATTACTTCGAATACTGTGACTATGTAATAACAAATCAACATATTCACAAGTAGGACCCGGATTCTTGGGTTTTAAACTACATTGTTTCTCACTTCAGAATTTCATTATTTTAATACACAGATCCGTTCTTATCATTTTTGAAGTAAATATGTAAATTTTGTATGTTCCTAAAAAACGACTAAAATGAGTTATAATCCTAAAAGTGGATAAATCGGAATTTGTTAAAAAGCTGCAAAACAAATTCCAAAAATCATTTTGATTGATCGAAATTTTACGATGGTCTAGACTCATCGTCTAACGGTTGCTGACTTCATGAATACTGATTAGATTAGTAATGATTTCTTGATTAAAATCAGAAGATGCGATGCGATCATTTAAATTGTTTCAAGGGAGGAAGTAATAGGGATAACAGCTGTATTCCCAAAGCTAAAGCTCTCAAAAACTCAACGTAATCCAACTTATTCAAAGATGAAAAATACAATTTTAGTTATTCTGAGAGAAATATCTGGAAAATTACCTTAGACATCGAGATCACTTGAATCTACGGAGAACGCCCCATTAATTTCATGTTGCACTGATCGAAACTTTTCTCGTTTCAATTATGCATTGAGACGTAATAGGAAACGCTTCACATGAAATATTGTAGAATTATACATGATATTCTTTTCCACAGTGAATCTTAAAGTGAATTTTGAGTTTGGAAATTGATAAATTAAAACTTCTGACCTTTTTAAGAAAAAATTTGCCCAAGTTTGGAATTAAAAATATTGAATAAAATAAGTTAGTAATTTAAATGTCATTTATTGCAATTATTGTTACACATATGAACACTCTTTACTTCCAGGATCGAAACGCTGTGAGTCGCAATGACACATAATGATTTATTACTTTTTCCTTCTGATTATTTCCAGCTACAGAGGATGACGAATTTAGCTCTCCGCGCTAGGTACCCACTATGTCCCTCATGCGGACACATACTACTTTTACCATAGACATTGAGGCACTTGCGGGTTCCTCCATCTGTTTTCAGCGATTCACAAGTCCTTCCGCGACAACACACATTCATAAAAGACAAGGGATAAACAACCAGGCCCACGGCGGGACTCAAACCCACGACCCCTCCGCCCGAGGCACTGAGTCGGCAAACGGTCTAGGCGTCTCGGCCATCCTGGTCGGCAGTGACTTATCAACTGTGCTATTTTAAATAACACTTTCTAGTTTTTATGCACGTTTTAAGAACATTTTAATTGTTATGTTTCTATGATAGTTTTAATAAATTCCGTTTTTTATTATTATTATTATTATTATTATTATTATTATTATTATTATTATTATTATTATTATTCACGTATTGACCACAACTGTTCACGCAACACGTTTCGCTCTTCCGGAGCCCAGTTGTATTATATCCTGAAGTGATCAACGTGTGGAATTATGGAGATCGGCCTTTCGGCTGTATTCCTTGGTTAAATCAAGGATGTTAGCCTTGAATAATTAATTATGAGATGATAGGATGTTGTTGTTATTATTATTACTATTATTATTGAATAACATGATGATGAGGAGTGAAAGGACTAGGATGATGACGGGAGGTGTAAGATGGGGTAGTGGGAGGTGAGAGGAGTTCGTGGGCTTTTGGAACCATCCCAGCATTCGCCTTAGGACCAAGGGAAACCATGAAAACCCCGGTCAGGATAGCCGATCCGGGGATCGAACCCCGACCTCCCCATTGCACGCCACGCTCTGAGCCACTTCGCTCGGATAAATTCCGTTAATTATATAAAAACCATCATTAAAAAGTTTTACATTTCTGAGAATAACAGATATTAATGATAAATATTTAAAACATTACCGTTTAGTACATTTGTGTATTCAGTAAATATTATTTTAAGTGGGGTGTTGTAAAAGACCTCTAAAGAATGATAGAAATGAAAAAAATAACATTGATATCCTTCGTGATGTATATATTGCCAATATCTCACAATTGATATTTAGATTATCTCCATTAGAAAGAGTGGTAGAACAATGATACAGAAAAATCCAGCCCAGAATTTTACCATTTTGATCGCATTAACAAAAATGAAACGAATACCGCGGAGAGAAAGAGAAGACTAATTGATCGTATCATAGTCCGAATGCCTATTGGTTGCCTGAAAGATAATTTCATCCAACGGCAGATCAGTTTGTTGGGCCTAAACGCGAGCGAGGGTAAATTTCTTTAATCGAATACCCAGCCGGATGTTTCTATTAACGAAACGAACCCATTTGCATTTGAATCCGTGCGCCGTCCATGCTTTAATATAATATCGGCTTTCGCTCTGGTTCTCGTGTGGGCAGCTGGAAAATATCTGCCGCTTTCCCTTCGGACCAGATCGTCTTTCATCGGCTGCGTTCGGATCCATTTCTGCCAAGTTCACCGCGCACCGCGTTTGCTGTAGGCGGCTTCCACGGGACGGGAAGCATTAGACTTGTAAAGAGCTCTTTAATCGAATAGCGGTGCAGTTATTGAAATATTTATTGGGAAAGGTCCTTCGGCGTCGCATCTTGAGATTCGCGTCCGTTTTAGGGGAAAGTGCTGGAGTTTCTCGTGGGACTAGCGTCGCGGATATAACGAGAAAATGTGTGTTGAATTTATGGAAAATTACCGAAAACAAAATTAAGGGAAAACTTGGGAAGAATGGGAAAAAGTAAAATTGAATTGGAATTAATAATTAAAGAGAGGGAGAGCGAGAGAGGGGGATAGAGAGAGAGGGAGAGATTTGCAGTTTATTTTTAAATTGGTCGTAATAATAATGGACTGGCATACAACGAGACTCCTAGGTAAAACTAGGAGTGTGGCAATTAATCGTAATAGATTGAACATGAATTAAAACGTACTATGTAATATGAGCGTCATAAAAAAATTAAAGTCGGAGTTACTGGAAAAACGAACTACCATTGAAAAAGTGTGAAGATGATCAAGAAAGATGTGACAAATAAATTAGGAATATCTCGTTTGAATAAAATATGTAATGAGTGTAAAACAAAATGAAAATGTCAAGTGGATTTCGTAGAACTTCCGAGTCAAACAAAAAAAGAGGGAAATATTCGCATCCCCGGTCGGGAAGAAAAGAACAAAGGAAATCGCCAGCATTAAACGCGAGATTCATAAGCGCCCAAGGAGATTGCCGCAGGGCGCATGTAGCAATCTGGCACGTGAGGTGGGTGCGGGCGGCGGGAAGAGGGAGGGGGAAGTGGTGGGGGAAGGGGTGGGGGAAGGGGTGGAGGGGAGGGGCGTGGTTGCGGCGGCGGGCACCTGTGGCTGCGCGGCGGGCGTGGCGGTCGGCCAGCCGGCCGGCCAGCCGCCTGGGGACCTCGTCACCCACTATCGACCGTCGCTATTATTAGCGGACGTGCCCCGAGCGCCGCCCCCGCCCCCGCCAGCAGCCTCTACGCACGTCGCCTCGCCTCGCCTCGCCGCCGCCGCCGTCGCCCCGGCTCCGCCGCTGTCTTCTCTTTCCTCGTCCGCCCGCGCCTGCACTGCCTGCGTCCTCGTCCCCGGGGTCCTCGCACTCCTTCCCGGCCGCGATGCCCCTGCCGCCCTCGCTGACCGAGGCGTGGAGTAAATACAGGGTGTCCGGGGAGGAAACGTCGAAACTTCGAAAATAAGCTTTTACGGCAATTATAAGCTTATTTTATCTGATAAACTACGTGGATATTCCGAATGGTTGGGCCGCAATGAGCACTCAAAAGTTGGTTTGGAAAAAATGATTTCCAGGCAAAAACTTGCATTATAGAAGTATAGAAACACACCAGAAACATATAAGTTGTTTATTATTTACAAAAGAAATTAATATATTTGCTCAGAAAGAAAAATTAAGCGAGAAATAAAAAAACAGTCGAATTGTGTAAATTGGGTGTTTTTTTATTTCTCGCTTAATTTTTCCTTCTGAACAAATATATTAATTTCTCTTGTAAATAATAAACAATTTACATGTTTCGGGAGTGTTTCTATGCTTTTACAATGCAAATTTTTGCCTAGAAAGCATATTTTCAAACCAAGTTTTGAGTGCTAATTGCGGCTCATCCATTAGGAATATTCACATAGTTTATTAGACAAAATATGCTTAGAATTGTCTTAAGAGCTTATTTCGACGTTTCCTCCCCGGACACCCTGTATAGAGAGATGGCATAGAGTAAAGACCTCTTTAGTCTATGACAGAGATCCATTTCGCTCACTCTTTATCATTTGCTGTCCGCTTTCTCTATCGCCGACATCCTCCCCTGTAGCCCTGTCAACCCTACCGGCCTTGCTGTCAGCCCGAGTTTCCTTCGTCGTCAGTCTCTCTTCCCTTCTTCCGACCATCTCTGTCGTTGCTGCTCTTACCGTTCTGTTTTCTCTGCTAAATTGTCCGTGCCGCATCCGCATTTCCCTTCGACCTTGTCATTCTACTTGTTTTTCTGCCCTCGCCTCCCATCCTTACTCCACTTATTGCCTTGTTCTTCATTGCGTACCTAAACCACCGACCGCCCTTGCTCTCGCTGTCCTGATTTCATTTCATGGCACCTGTCTCATGAACCTCCCCTCCCCATCTTTTTAGCCTGTGCCCACCTACTCAGATAGTCCTCGCACTTCGGAGCCCCGCTATTACCATCCCCACATTGACTCTGTCAATCTCCCGCGCCTTCCCATGTACCCTTCTCAACATCTTACCTAACTGTTGAAGTAAGGAGGTGGTCGTAATGTGTTGTATAAACTATTTTGCCATGAGACATGAAACAGGGGTAGTTGCTGTTACATGAAGGGTTGACAGAGGTTCAAAGAATATCATGTGCAAGTGTATTAACGAATAATATGATAAAATGTTAAATGAAATGTAATGTTAATTCATTGTCATCAATACCCAAGATATTTATATCGTAGATGTTTATATAGTAGACATTTATAACATCAAGTATCCCGTTCTTGCACCAATGTCTTATATCTTGATCTCTTCCCCAACCTCGTCACCGCCCTGTTATTCACCTTTACCTTAGGCGCACCCGTCAGAGTTTAGAGCTCTCGGGCAATAGTTTGTAACAATCGCAGCACCTACGGAATAACACATGCTTTGAGGAGGAAAGGTACATGCTTTGAGGGGTGATACTACCTGCGATTCTGAACAAAAAATTCTAATAAACATTTGCCGTTTTCTTAACCGCTTCGGGGTAAACTAGTCCAGTTGTTTTAGATAACCGTCCTAATGGAGCACGGTACCTTGATTTTCTTCAAAATGTTTTACCAGAATACGTGGATGATATCTCTTTAGCAACTCGTATGTACTTTCAGCATCACGGAGCTCCTGCACATTCCATACGGCAAGTGATACAGAATCTCAACGAAACGTATCCTGGTCGTTGGATCGGTCGCCGTGGAGTCATTGCTTGGCCACCGAAGTCACCCGATCTTACCCTATTGGATTACTGTTTGTGGGTTTGACTTAAGTGCAAAGTCTACAAGCGCAGAGTGGACACAAGAGAGGAACTTCTCGCTCATATTTTAGATTCTTGTTCTCAAATAGAGGAATGCAGAAATGAGCTCATATCAGCAATACAACACCTGTCTACAAGAGCACTAAAATGCATTGAAGTTGACGGTCGACTGTTTGAATATCTTTTGTGAGGCAATTTACACCATTAAACAAACCATAACATAACAGTATCTTCATTTTCTGTCACCTGCACTTTTCGTGTTCCTAGTTGTTTTCATTAGTTTACCCTGAAACAGTTAAGAAAAGGGTATATGTTTATTAGAAGTTTTTTGTTCAGAATCACCCCTCAAAGCGTGTACCTTTCCTCCTGACACTACCCTGTATTTTGCATCTCTAATAGTCCCATTTCCCTGTTTTCTCTCATTTACATATTGTTTTCTATAATCGTTCGTTTATTGACTGACACGCTTGCACAGTGTAGTCGAATTAATTTTCTTCCTCAAGAGGAAAAGAAGAAAAATTAATGATCAAATTCACAATACCATATTTCACCACCCCTTAGAGGAAAAATATTATATTTTGCCATTTAATGTTTTGTTGTTGAAATAACGAGTTTTCTCTGATTTTTTTTGTGCATTCCTCATTAATTGCAGTCGTTCCCTTCTCTATTTTTTATTTTACTTCTCTCTCTTCCTTTTCATTTTTATAACATTTTCACATTGTCAATCCCGTATTTATTCAATTCACCTTCTTTTCATCTCGTTGCCCTTATTTCTAGACAATCGTCTACTTTCTTTCTTTCACAGATATTTTTGTACGCTTTCACTTTTTTTGTTGTTTTTCCTTAGTGTTTTTCGTGGCGCTTTCATTTGTCAAACTGACTTTTTTTACTTTATTAAAACGTTTTCCTGCCTCTTTCATCTAGGCTTTCTCTTATTTTATGTCTCTCGCACATCTTTCTTTAACTGTAATATTTTCCAGTCTTTTATGTCACCGCTGTACTTTGTTCCTTTTATTCTCTATTCTATTTCGGTCGTTATATACTCAACGTTTCTTCATTAACCTTCATCGGCCGCTGGCGCATGCGCTCTCCCTCTCCTTATTAGTATTTCTACGTCTTCTTGTGATTGCCCGAGGATTTTGCTTAACTTTTCCCTTTATTTCGCGCTCTTTCATTTCTGCCAAACGCGCGTCTCTCTCTCTCTCTCTCTCTCTCCGCGGCATCAAAGTTTTTAGGGCCACTTTAAAGGGGCGGGCTTCAACTCGTGGCGGTTCCCAGGACTGTTTAATCTCGCTGACGAGAGAGAGAGACGGAAGAGTACACGGTTTTCACTGAGAGACTTTTTGGAACGTTTGAAATGGGAGTACAATTTACAGAAATGACGAAACAAATTTGTATATTTTTTTTCCTCTAGCACTGAGATTATTTCACTCTCATGCTGGCCAGTTATAGGAAAGAATTGATTCAAACTTCAACCAATCCAAGCTGTAAGTAAGAAATTGACAAATTTTCCGACTGGTTAATTCAACTGTGTGCACCGGTTTTTCTTTCTTTTACATAATATATTAAACTGCGAATGTGTGCATTACATTCTTCTGTGAAAACAACAACACTAAAAGAATTAAAGCCACTGAAACATTTCGATGAACCTTCATGTACAGAAAACGATGAGAAAATAAATAATTTAATATCGAAAAGTTAAACAAAAGACAGAAGTATTTTAAAACAGTCTGAATTGTTCTGTCATGAAGAAAAGTATAACTTCTATCACAAACATCAACTGAAGAGATGTCAATGTTATATTGAATCAACTGGGTACATAGTAAGAGAATTTCCGTGTTTAATTGTTTAATCTTCTTTTAATATTCATTTTTAATCTTTCTTTTTTGTGTTTTGTTGCTTGTGATTTTTATCTGTTTATTGTTGATAAATATACATTTTAGAATAAAAAACGAAACATTTAGATTTCATTTTATTAGTATAACTTCATTTTCTTTCATGAAAGCTTTCTAGGAGGCAATGATAGTGAGACGTTTCTTAATTAACAATATCAAAATTGCAATATTTCTTTTTTCGTCTTATTTGTTTATGTTTATTTTCTTATTTATTCGCTCTAATAATTCATACAAAATATCACGAGTGCCCTTCCCAATTCATAAGAATTTCGCATGGACACGCGCAATATTAATTATGAAAAATTCTCGCATCGTTTTGTGGGTGACAGACGAAACAGTCAGCGCCCCTGGCGGCGGGAATTGATGCAAAACAGGTGCGTAACGGGAAGGCGCGGCGCGGCGCCGCTCCGCGACTGTTTACGGGGTCGTAAGGTCGTACTAAACGGACATGATGCGCGTCGTAACAGTTCTATTTCCGCCGGGGCGGGAGGGTGCGGCGCGGGACGGGGAGGGGAGGGGAGCCCTAGTTGGCGTCTCCTAACGGGCGAGTGCCTCGACGCCGCTGGAGATTCACGGCGCGTTTTACAGCCTGGAGACGATCGCGGGCGGACGTGCGGGTCGCAAATTAGAGACGAAGGCGATACGGCGCTTCTTTGTACCTCTGCTTCGAGGAAAGCGTGTCTCGGGCGGCCTTCGTCGCATTGGCTTCTCTGTCGAAGAATGGATTCGCCTACATGGGTACGAAGAAGTATTTGGGTCTACGGATCTGTTGGATACTTCTTGTATAAACAAATCTCATCCACTGCAGACGCTTTTACTTTAAAATATTTTTTTCCGTTAGCCGAACTTGTCACTACAGCCCCTCTGATCGGGAGATCCTAGGTTCATGTCCCGACAGCGGCAGGATTTTCGAAACTAGCTTGTCACGGACCGCGCGTGATCTTTCCTTCCTCTTCCTTGTTCTATCCTCTCCCTTTACATTCACTACACTACCACATATGTCGGGAGACCGGCCGAGGGGCTTACAGCTTCTCCCGGCTGGGACAGTGCCTCGCTGGTGGGAGGATAACTATTAGAGGGCCCGAAATCACACTAGTCGACGGTCGGTGCCGGATCTCGTCCTCCAGCGGGGAAAAGACCATCGCCACCTCCCGAGGAAAAAACACTACACTTACGGGAGTAATGACATCAGTAATTGACGGCGCTCGGAATCTCGAACAATCAATCAATGTTACCCAACTGTTATCCGATTTCTGTCTTTTATTTATTTAATTTGGTCGCTTTAAAACTGCTTGGTCATAAACATGTAGTTATTAAAGTTTCTACGACGGAAACGTAGACTTCCACGGCGGGAGTCAGAATCTAGTTGGCTGTCCAGAAGACGACGCGTCTTAAGCATAACAAAATGCCTTTCGCTCTAAGATCGCTGCATTATGACCGAAATGTTGGCATCTATATCTAGGACGCGGCGTCTCCCGGACAGCCAAATATACTCCAATATCTTCGACAACAGAACTTAGTATTAATATGAATTAATATGTTTTTGTATATGCAGATATTCTTAGTGGTAATGTAGATAACTGTAGCGCCACTAGTTTGAATTTCAGGCTCCACGAGTTTTATGGAAGACAAAAATTAAGCATACATGTGTTTAGTATTTGCTTGAGGTCCGTACTCAAACGGAGACACTTTTAACTGCAAATGAAATCACCAAAAAATAGGTTACGGTCTATAAACCCATTCTCCGCTTTAGTACAGTACAGTCTTCCAATTCTTGACGCAGAGCTGTAAATCCCGTTGGATATAGCATATCCAACTATATCGCGTTACATTGGAAATTTTGAGCTTTGTGGAATATTTATTTCTTCTAAATATTTAATTTAATTTTCCACTGGGACTTGTTGTTTTCAGTTTTGTTGATGTGTCAAGTTTACTTTAACATTTTTTTCTCCTATCATATTTTCTCATATCTTAATAAACTTGATACTGATGCCTGGATCGTCATCCCCGGGCATAGGAATATATTTCAAAAATCGATAGAATATTTTTCTTAAAATTTTATTGCAAATTTAATTTTTATCTTCTCCATTTTCAAGAATCAATTCGTAACGATTTTATGGTAAGATGGAAAGGAATAGTAGTTCACAGCATTTTCCCCCATAAGTGCCTTAACGTCCCACATCCTCCAGTAACACATTTGTTCCTAAAATTCACCCAAAATATTCTAGAAGTTACCAATTGATTCGTCTTATAGAGAGGGCTTGAATTAGATATTGATCACAACTGAAAGTGGTTTAAAACTTGCTCAAAACGCTGCTTTGCAACACGAATCCCCCAAACTAGTTGTGTTTTCAGAATTCACTAAAAATCTTCTGGAAGCATTTGCCAAAAGTAGTCAGTTTTGCACCGTCGAAGCGCGTCGAATGAAAACCACTTCGCCCTGCCCTGAATGGTTGATCGGAACGGTGAGATGCTCCATGCACGATCTGATGAAGAATAAATTAAATCCACTAATCCTATTTTTAAATGGTATTAGTACCTATATTTAAGTATTAAAAACATTATATTTCATTTTTTATTGTTTAAAATGGTTTATGAGTAAGTATTTTGGGGTCAGTGTTCTCTCGAGCAATTTTAAATCTAACGTACTTACCAAATAACTCAAGATATACTTGGACTCCTCTACCTCGTGCAGATATTATAGTAAGAGTTTATCTTGTAATAGATCATGTGATACCTCACATATGTATGCATAAAAATGAAGTCGAGAATATGGGTAACTCCTTTTAATTTGGTTCTACCCAATTAGGATTACACGCAGTAAAATTCAGCGATATCCGGAGGTGGTGAATTGCGAGGCGAGGCTAGGTCTACCCTTGTGCGTATTTTATTGTAAGAGTTTATCTTGTAGTAGATAATGTGATATCTCACATATGTATGCATAAAAATGAAGTCGAGAATAGGTAACTGCTTTTAATTTGCTTCAACCCGTGAGGATTACACGCAGTAAAATTCAGCGATATCCGGAGGTGGTGAATCGCGGGGCGAGGCTAGGTCTGTCTTCGCGCGGGTGTGAATGTGAGTGTGGCCTCCCCCGCAGGGAGCTGGCGGGGTGCGCGGAATAACTTCCCACTCAGGCGGTGGCGGCGGCGCCGAGCTGCGCGAAGCGGCCGCCCCACCCACGCAGCGCCAGTTATCGAACTCTTGGGAGGGCAGCGGCGGCGGCGGCGCGCACGCAGGTGGAGGGGAAGGAGGTGGTGGTGGAGGGGAAAGGGAAGGTGCTGGCGGGAGAGGAACGTTGTGTGGATGGCTGAACGAGACAGAAAAAAAGCTGGAGGAAGTGGAATACCATAGGAGAATTTTAGTGGAGATAGAAAGGCAGAGAGACGGCCCCGTGGCCGAGACCGCTAAGGCAGTAGTGCAGGGTGATCTTCGACCGTGGGGTCGCGGGCTCGAGTCCCGTCTCGGGGATGGTTGTGTATGTTTTCGTCCTTTCATCCCCTATCATCACCATATCGTGTCATCATCATGTCATAACGTCAATAGTTGTCGCTAATGACCGAGTAGTTGATGCGACCTTAAATAACAAAAAAAAGGCAAAGAATGAGAAGTGTGAGATAGAGAAGAAGGAAATTATGTGAGCGTAGTTAGAATAGGTTGTGAATGTTTAGAAGAAGAAGAAGAAGAAGAAGAAGAAGAAGAAGGTGAAGAGATGATGCCGGTCCGCATAGCGAATTGTGGAGATGTCAACACACACAGATGGAGATGAGGAGTGGGTGATGGAGTTCATAGAGAATGTTCTGAGGTGACAAAACGGTTGTAGGAGGTTGTGAAATTGACTGGAGGAGGAAAAGGTAGCGGAAGACCATGCTGTGGGGTATGTGAAGAATTTCAGCGGGAGGGGGTGATGGGGTGTTCAGAGAGAATATTCTGGCAAGAGGAAGATTGCGGGGATGGCTAATGAAAGCAGAAACGCTGAAGGAAGGGGAAAGGGTGGCGGAGAGCCATAGAATGGAGTGTATGGATGCGATATTGATGTCGATTTTCGAAATATACCCTTATTAAAAATGTATTAAGCATCCATTTATTGAAGGCTATGTTTTTTGACATCGGATGTTTTGTGATGACTGTTTTTACGTGGTTGACGTTTTATTTTCGAATGAAAAAAGTACCATAATAATAAAAAATACAATAATTTTCAGTCATTTATAAATTGAACGTTATTGTGACCAAAAGACAAAGTATGGAAAATAAGTTAAATTTTATCGATAAATGCAGTACTTTGTTTTTGTATTATCCAATCACACAATAAAAGTGTTGTTAATTGTAATAATGTTTATTTTGTCAGTTACATCTTAATTATAAATTAAGAAACACGACTATGCTGAAATTAAATCCTCCCTACCTGTGCAAACATTAATGTCAGAAGTTTGTGAATCTGTTTAAAAACATTGAGGATTGTAGGACGATGTATTATTAATATCAATTCTGTAATATTGAACATCGATATTTTTTTGGCAATGTTGCATCTTTAATAAAGTGTGCGGAGAATTTCAGCAGTGATATAGAAGAAGGAGTCTGAGATGAAAAAGGGATAAGTTTCCGGTCTAGGCTTGTAGAGTGTTGGTGAAGGAGAAGACAGGGGGCGAAGAGATGATGCCGGCCCGCTCGGCGTCAGTTATCGAACTCTTTCAGAGGAACACGCGGCGGCCCACATGTGGGTAATGGAAAAAGAGGCGGCTATAGAGTTTTCGGAGGGAATGTGCCGACGAGGGAGGGAGGGAAGATGACCGGAGGAGACATAGAACCTGACAAGGAGGAAGAGGTATCTGAGGATCAGAGAGTTGGCTATAGTAGCGAAGGTCAGCTGATGTGATGGAGAAGACAGAAAATGAGAATTCTGAGTGGTATGAGAAGGGCGCGAAGTGAACGTAGTTCAAACAGATGAAAAAGGTGGACATGGAGAAGAGAATGTATGAAGAGATTATTGGGAAGGAAGTGTAGTCGTAGGAGAAGGAGGAGGAAGAGGAGGAAGAGTTGAAGGTGGAGACGCTTAATTATGAGACATCGAAGAAGACAGAATGACGGGGGGAGAAGAAATTGGAGGAAGAGGTTGTAGATAGAAAAGCGAAACGGGGAGGTGGCGTTGGTAACAGGGTTGAATCCATCCGATCTGACAAACACGGAGAAGAATGGCTGTGATAGCGGCGGCGGGAATGGCGGTGACTAGGAACAACGCTCTAGAGTTTCAGAGGGAACATCTGGCGATAGAGGAAAGACGACCGGAGGAGGCAGAAAATCTGGCCAAGGAAGATGGAGCAGTTGATTGAGTGGCGAAGGTCAGTTGATGTAATGGAGAAGACAGAGAAGACGTCTGAGGAGTAGAAGGAGGGGATGAAGTGAACATAGATCGAGTAGATGAAAGAGGTACGGAAGGAGAAGAGAGTGGATGGAGAAGACAGTGTAGTAATAGAAGAGAATCAAGTGAGCGTAGTTCGAGCAGATGGAGGAGGTGGGGAAGGAGGTGTGGTGGTAGAAGGAAATTAAGTGAACGTAGTTGGAGCAGATGGGGGAGATGGGGAAGAAGAAGAGAGTGTGATGGTAGAAAGGGATCACGTGAGCGTAGTTCGAGCAGATAGAGGAAGTGGGGGAGGAGAAGAGAGAAAATTGAGAAGACAGTGTAGAAGTAGAAGGGAATCAAGTGAGCGTTGTTCGAGCAGATGAAAGAGGTGTGGAAGGAGAATAGTGTGGTGGTACAAGGAAATCAGGTGAGTGAAGTTTGAGCAGATAGAGGAGCTGGGGAAGGAGAAGACTGAATCGCGAAGACAGTGTAGCCGTGACAGGCGCGAAAACGAATGGCCATGATAGCTGCGGCGGGGGCGACGGAGGCGAGGCGAGATCTCCCCAGGGAGGCGGTCCGAGGGAGGTCGCCGGCGGCCGACCTGCGAACTTCCCGCCGCCCCCTCCGCCCTCCCCCCCACGCAACAAGTGCGCCGCCCCCGCGGCTGCTGTCAGCGGAACGCAATTCGGCCCGGCCTTGCGCAACGGCACGAGCCAGGACCTGGCCGGCACAGTTAGAATAGAATAGAATATTTATTTTGCTACTTAGGATACATGAAATAATTCCGATGGTAGCGTTTTCTAATCAATTAATCTACATCAAACAAACATCAAACCAGTATATAAATACAACAAATACACACAATGAACATAAAAAAAATACTGAGTACAGTTTTATAAAATTAATTATCCGCAAATCCTAAGTTATTGGCGTTACTAGGATAATTTTTGACGGTATCTAGAAGAAACCCGTAGAAGTGACTGTTGTGTAAGCCCAAGAATTTTAAATAATTTACATGAACATTAATGAACATAATTAACTTTTATTCGGCCACACAATAAATCACAAAATAAAGTCACGTGAGATGTCATTACCACTTCCAAAATTTAAGTGGAACAATCGAAAATTCGGCGTGATTATTTTTCATTCCTATGCTGGAAACTTTGAAATATCTCTTCGAAATTAATTGAGTAGTGTTTCTACAGCAATGTATCCGAACGATAAAATCAGATCCAATCTGCAGTTGTCAAATTTTCACAGAAAGAAGATCAGCTTTAGTTATTATATTACTAAGAATTGTTTTGTTTGTTTTGTAGTCTACTGGTGTTGTCAGTTTCCTTATCAATCTTATGACAGCCGATTCTTAAGTACTCTGAAGGTAATGCCGATGTTTACAAGAGATTTTGTGGAAAAAAAGGTTTCATTGACGTTAACAGTTAGGATCAATGTCCCTCTTAAGAAAAATGTTGATAAAGAAATCTAAAAAATTCCTTTTTCTTGGAACAAACATAGCTTTGAGTGTTTGATAACATCTCGCACAACCGACCAAGAGAATTGAAGGTTCTCATATTCTTAAGTGGTGCTGTTGTTGCAACTGGCTGCTGTCATAAAACACAATACTTTAGAAACTCAAAGAAAGAACTAGTGTTTTTATGAATAAATATACTATTAAATTTTATTATAAAAATATAATTAAATTATTGTGAGATTCTATTGTATAAATTATTTATTTGCTACATGTAAGAAAGAGAATTATTTCGTTAAATAAATATTATCTGGGAAATCAATCACATTAGGAAACGAAATTGTTGGCGTGGTATATTCTTGACGTTTTTTAAATGAAATGCATCTAAAGCAGACTGAAATGTTGTGTTCTACGCAATTTTGATATATTATGATCCAATTTGTACAGTTAATGTTTATCATATTTGCTCAGTATTAAAAATATGCCGACTTTCATGCATTCATTATTATCTCAGTTCAGTTTTATTATGTGTTAACAGTGGCATGAAAATTGTCCTTTCAAAGAAGGGATACCTTTTTTTAGTATTCATATAACAGTTAATCTCTTATTTCAATTTACAAAAGTTATTTTTATGTGAATTTAATTGTAAATTTGGTCGAATATACCGAATCCTCCATATATTTCAAATCATATAAAAAGCGAAAATTATCTTTATCACCTGACCACAAAAATATTTTGGCAAGTTTGTTAAATTTAGTCCTCCTAAATTTGAGATTTCCGATATTGTGGATTCTACTGCCTATCTCAAATTTATTTAGCACTAGTGATTTCAAGTGAATAAAATGCACTAACATGATGTGCTCATTCGCGTGTACAATACTATTTGTCACTTGGCTTAGAAATGGTTCGTTCCTCTGCAGCAGTATCTCCACCAATTCTTTACTCAATCAGCATCTGCTTAAAGTGGGTATAATTACTCATCGTAATGCTAGGTAGAATTCGGTTACAAACAAGAGGGAAAATATTTTTGAATTGATAAAGAGCGCTAATTTGTGAATTGATAGACATTAAAAGCAAATAAAGAACAGATATGTATCTAATCGAAGCGCGACCGATTATTCATCCGATGACTGCAAATTCTACAAGATTTGCAAGAGTCCTTTCCGTTCATTTGAATCAACTACCGATTCCAACAACAGCTCAGGTCTTAGAAAAATAGAATGTTTGCAAGTGGTCCACTCACCTTGTATTTAAAGTTTTGCCCGTAACTTACGGAGTGCTTACCCGGCTAATGTCGCAGGAAATCTGTGGGTGCCCCCCTCCGTAACTACGCCAAGAGGCGCGCGTGCGGGCAAGAAGTTAACACGCGGGCGCGAAGTGCGGGGATCAGACGTCCGCTGCAGCCTCTGACGTCATCGCCAGTGCCTCGCCCCCGGAAAAACAGCCGCAGGCGCCGCGCTCGATCAGAGCCCACAATGAGCAGGGTTTTGCACGGGAGGGGGTGGGCGTGCGGGGAGGGCGAGCGGGGAGGGCGAGCGGGGAGGGCGAGCGGGGAGGGCGAGCGGGGAGAGCGAGCGGGGCGGGCGAGCGGGGCGGGCGAGCGGGGCGGGCGAGCGGGGCGGGCGAGCGGGGCGGGCGAGCGGGGCGGGCGAGCGGGGAGGGCGAGCGGGGAGGGCGAGCGGGGAGGGCGAGCGGGGAGGGCGAGCGGGGAGGGCGAGCGGGGAGGGCGAGCGGGGAGGGCGAGCGGGGAGGGCGAGCGGGGAGGGCGAGCGGGGAGGCCTGTATGTTTTCTTGTTTATTTTATTGCAATGGTTCCTGGACCTTAATAACAATTGTTCAGGATAATTCTGGACGAAATATTTTTGAAAAACACCCAAATAGGCGCGAAACGTTAAAAAGAAATAAATTGTTATAAAAAAATAAAGGATTTGTTTTTATTAAGGTCCAGAAACCATTGCAATAAAACATGCATTACACTTACACCTCAGCAGTTGACGCACTGGGAATCAATAAATTCCCATTATCTCACCTGAAGGGTTAAGCCGCCCCTCGGAACGGGTCTTGCAACGCGCAGGGGAGGAGGGAAAGGGCGAGACACGAGCGGGCGCGGGGCGTCGGGGCGCGATCGCGAGGGCGGGGGTGTAAAATGGGCGGGGCGGGGCGGGGGCGGTAATGGGCGGGGCATGGAGGGGGCGGGGCGGCGCGCTAATCGCCGGCGCCCGGGGCGTCTAATTGCGCGCTTATTGCCGCCGGATGAAGACAAATTGCGGCGGCGCGGCGCTGCTACCTGTGCGAGCGGCGGCGGAGGCGGCTGCAACACGACGCCGCGCCCGCCGCCGGCGCCGCCGCCTTCGCGACCACACGCGGCACCTGATCCAGTGCCGGATCCAGGGCGGCCATGCGCCCCCCCTCCCAAAACCTAGAACATGGATTGTCAAACTTTTTTCGTCCACGGCTCCCTTGGCATGAAACTTTCCGCGGCTCCCCTAGTAACAATAAGTTTCAAATACAAGGTTAATATAAGGCTACTAAAGATTCAACACAAATGAGTAAGTGATATACGATAGAAATACTATATAGTGTGATAGTACAAAATGCATCAATGACACAAGTATTAAAGTAAATCAAATCTAAAGATCAATTTTATTAAATAACCGCGACACTCCTTCCACATGGCCGCGACGTCCGTGGGAGCCGCGAGGCACAGTTTGAAAGCCCCTGGCCTAGAGTTTTCGTTTGTTACTTTCTTTGATTTGACAAAATTGATTTAAATATTTATTTTTGTTTTAATTATGTAATTACTTAAATAATAATATAGTTAACCATCATTTATATACACTACAAAATAATAAACAATACAACAAATGTTTATTGTTTAACAAAAATCTATGAAGGACCCCTCCAAAATGATCGGCTGGATTCGCCCCCGGGTTTTATTCGTTCGTTTCTAGTTAGATGGTGCTAGGATAGATGGAGCTCAGTCATAAAGAAGGTAGTGGAAAGAAAACTGCGTGTGCTCGTTGTAAAGAAGTTGTTAATTTTTTACTTTCT
Source organism: Acheta domesticus (assembly GCA_031308135.1). Taxonomy (NCBI): domain Eukaryota; kingdom Metazoa; phylum Arthropoda; class Insecta; order Orthoptera; family Gryllidae; genus Acheta; species Acheta domesticus. Next base: position 114,178,584 of record JAHLJT010009355.1, read on the forward strand.
CGCTACGGAGTAAAGTGAAAGTTATGTAATGCTACGTGAAAAAACGGCAAAGTTTCGGCAGAAAAGCTCTTATTTCCGGGCCCTGGTAACGAAAACGTGGATAAATCCAGTTGCTAAATTTAGAAAAAAAAACTTTGACTCGTGGTGTAGTCAGAATCTATATTTTGTGGGTCCTTGGTAGCGAAAAATCGATTGACGGCGAAACATCTGTTCGTCTACGAGCAAGGCTAGCGGTTTAACCGTTCTGGCGATTTTCTCCAAAATTAATACGCCACAATAGAACTGGTTGATGTCGCGACCCGTTGAATTTGAAACAGATATTTCAATTTTGGGGAATACTTAACTGAAGGGCTTGGAACATTTTCCAAATTTTCAAAAAGAAATGGCTCCAACGTTTTTGATTAAATTGTGTTGTTGCATAGGGTGAGGAACGTTTAAGAGAATGGTGCAGGTCTCATATTAGTTAAAAACCCTGATTTTTCGAAAATTTACAAAAGTTCAAACTTTTTTCGGAGTCTTTCTACTACTACAATTATAAAGATAGAGATTTTTCCTTCATGAAATCTGTTCCTTAAAGATAGATTTTGAAATAAGTTCGTGTACAATTTTTCGAAAATTTCATTACTTTTTTCGTAATTTTGCGTGAAAATGCGCGCGAGAAAGTACGTACCGTTTTAACACCACTAGTTTAAATATTACATTCACTACATTTTAATTGAAAATTTTAATTATTTTGTAATTTCGACTTGTGTAATTCCTCCAGCAATAATTTTATTTTCATAAAAAATGGCTTAACTTCGTTTACTCAAACACCGTTAAAATATTGCGCCGTTTTAGTCTACGAAAAAGTAATTCACGTCCATGATTCGCAGGTTATAAAAAGGATCTCCCTCACTTTTTGGTTAGTTATGTTGTATTACTTTTCAGGTATTTTTAGTTATGTCTTTCCCTCCTTTCTTGTTGCTTTTTGAGAATTCGTATATTTTTTGCTTGAATAAGCAGTGACATCGTAGTCTATCGCGTCTAATATTAATAATGATAATTGTTGGTTGCTAAAATTAGAATTAGAATATTCTAAAGCTATCAGATGGTTTGATTTTTGTGTACATTTTTTAAATTAAAGAATGCTGGCCGTTTGAAAACTTTTTTAAAAATTCATCGTTAAGAAGTTTGTTGTTATCATTATTTAATTTTTGTGAACCATTTCTTGTTTTACAATTTTTGAAACTTTTATGTCATGAAAATTGTGACATTTTTCAGCTGGATGAATGTGAGGAGGATTTCTGGTTGCGTGTGTCGAATTTGCTTCAGACCGTTTTAATGTGCTGTACTAATATCCTTCAATTATTTTCTTATGTTAAAGCCTCTAGCTTTTCATCTCTTGCCTGTTACTTTGTTTTCGGCGCAGTCTGACATTCTCTATCTACCGTTGTTTGGTAACCGCACGTGTGGTTGTTTCCCGTTACTTCTCTCTTTAAATATTACATTTTTGATGTAGTTTATTGTTTCTAATAACATAATTTTCTTCTCTATCTCGTAGTTTATTGTAGTGTACTTTGAATTCCTTTCATATCTAATCCAATATCTTTGTATATTTTCAACTTTTCGCTCTGGACAGTGCTAACCTACCGCATTTGTATACATTCTTTATTTCATTTCTTTGAATTACTCCATTTTCTTTGGGTATAATTATTTTACATGGAAGAGATTGAGTACGATATTGTCACTGAAACAATTATGACATCGTTGAAAATAAACTTTTCCACTCAACAATGTATCTGATTTAAATATAACAGTAAATCCCAAACATTGCCTACGGAAAGGCAACTGCTATTTACACAATTTTAAACGATGGCAATATGGTTATATTTAAAAAGTTGGCATTGAAACGAGAACATATTTTCGAAGTATAAAATGGCACATCAAAAATTGTTGATGCAAATAAACAAAAGAATACACTCTCCCTAATATTTGTCTTTACGCAAGAAAATTGAGTTGGAAATAACTTATTTCGCGTCTGCTTTCGATAAGGCAAAAGTATTTCTGTGTGCAATACCGTTTCGTTGCATACTATCCTTCTGAACTTTAACAATATTCTTTGTCCTTTATCATTGTCATACCTCAAATGACTTGTAATAACATTATTCTGTCATCACCACAGTTACAATAACACAATTTTTATTTTCTCTTACAATATGATATTTTTACTGTGATACCAAACACGTAATTAGCATTAATACGAGTTTGCAAATCATTTGCTTATCTAATAGCTCTATTTACATGCTACGTTAATAAATATTAATGTTTATAGAAAACTTATTCGTCGCTTGTGTATTCAATGATCTCGAATGTATGTAAAGTTTATAAAAATGCTGCTAGCAGTGTTTACTTCCTCATCTTACTTCGAAAGAAGAGGAAGTACCGTAATCGTGCGACGAAAAATCGCCGTTTATTCCCGCACCATTAAAGCTGTTGCAGCACGAGTAGTTATTTGCTTCTGGTCAGTTTCTGAGCAGCACCTCTTCTTTTAAATACACACTGCCTTTAAATTCAAGTAACTGTATGTTATGTTCAACATCATGGAATTTCTCCCAGTGCTGGAGTATCATAAGAGAGACAATATGCAGAGAGGAATATTGCGCGGCCTTTGAAAGTAACAACATCCCTCTATTCCACCGCCCTTGTATGATACTCTTAATACCTCACATCCGCACTCGTACATACAGGATCACCTTTGGTTGCTTTGTAGATCCCTCTGCTTTTACACGGAGGTAGTATCTCCAACCACACACCCAACGCGCAGACAACGAGGGCGCTCGACTTTCGGCTCTTACTGGCGGCCCCGCCCCCTCTCCTTCGCCACTCCCTTCTCACTCCTTCCTCTGCCCGTCTCCCTCCTTCCACGCGCCCGCAAATTACCCGTCGCTGCGGTTAGACCTTTCTCGTAATTCGAGGGCCTCACGCGGACGACCCGTCCCCGCTCCCGGCCCGACCCTGCCACGCCACGCCCCGCCACGCCCGCCACGCCACACCACGCCCGCCACGCCCCGCCACGCCACTCCCGCCACGCCACTCCCGCCACGCCACTCCCGCCACGCCACTCCCGCCACGCCACGCCTCGCCACGCCTCGCCACGCCACGCCTCGCCCCGCCACGCCAAGCCACGCCCTGCCACGCCACGCCCGCCACCGCCCTGCCACGCCCCTCCACGCCACGCCACGCCCCTCCACGCCACGCCACGCCACGCCCTGCCACACCTCGCCAATGCCACGCACGCCAAGCCACACCACGCCCGTCACGCCCCGCCCCGCCATGCCACGCCACGCCACGCACGGCCACGCCACGCCCGCCACGCCACGCCCACGCCACGCCCGCCACGCCACGCCACGCTCCGCCACGCATCGCCACGCACCGTCACGCCACGCCACGCCCCGCCACGCCACTCCCGGCCCCGCTCCCGTGCACACGGCCCACGTGTCCCTCACGCCTCTTCCCCCTCCCAGTCATCTCGTCCCCGCCTCCTGCGCCGGTTCTGTTCGCTGCCGTGTCGTGTCCCAACAGTCCCTCCTAACTCCATCCACATTTCTTCCCCGCCCCAAATTTCTCGTCCGTTTCATTTCTCCGACCTCGCCTCTCCCGTAACTTCCTTGTTTTCCCGGACCTCTCATCTTTTCCGACCTCTTATCTTCCCCCGCCTCAATTATTCCCCCTATCCCACATCTTTCCCGCCCAACCTAGCCTCATCTCATTTTCGTCTTTTTTTCAACACAATCTCTACCACTCGTCGCCCATTACCGATCCCCTCCCCACTTCTTCCTTGACCCTAACTACTCTGCATCTCCGCGTCTCTGTTTCGTTCCGTCCCCACCGTTCGTTCCCGCCTATCCCAGCCATCTCTTTCGTCGCATTTCCGTTTCTTTTTCCGACCCCTTATGTGTCCTCACCTCCTCTCCATCTGTTCCGGACCCGTCTTCTCATTCCATCCTTCGCCCGTTCTCCCGAGCTCGTCACTCCCGTATTTTCACCATCCCTTCTCACTCGCGCGCTTTCTCTCCCCAACGCTTACCTCGCCCTCCCCGCCACTGCTCCGTGCCGCCCACGCTTGCGCTCTCGATGGAAGGGTCAAAGGTCAGGATTAGCGCGTCTCTGTGCGCCCACGCACCGACTCTGCTCCACCGGGTCCCGCCCTCACCACCTCGCTCCACCCCCTCCGCCCCACCCCTCCCCACCCTCACCACCCCAATTCACTCTCTCTGACCCGACCCGCCCTGTCCGCCCTCACCACCCCGCTCCACCTACTCCGCCCCGCCCTGCCTCTCCTCACCACCCTGCCCCGCTGTCACCACCCCCCTCCACCCACTCCGCCCCGCCTATCCTCACGGCCCCGCCCCGCCCTCAGCACCCCGCTCCAACCCCTCCGTGCCGCCCCGCCCCACCCTCACCACTCTGATCCACCCCCTCCCAACCGCCCCTCCGACCCGCCCCGTCTCTCCTCACCACTCCAACCAACCCTCACCACCCGCTTCACCTCCTCCGGCCCGCCCCGTCCCGCCTCTCCTCCCCGCCCCGCCCTGGCTCGCATTCACCATCCCGCTCCACCCCCTCCTCCGCCCCATCGCCGCCCAGCCCAGCCGCGCCCCGTCCCGCCCCGTCCCGCCCCGCTCCGCCCCGCCGCCGAGGCTGGCGCGCCCTGTTATTTGGAAGCCCCTTTCAGGCGCGTGGGTTGCGCGAGGCCTGTAAATACGCCAGGTGCCCATTATTCTAATGGGAGATTCGCGGAAGCAGTGACGGGACCTGAATTAACACGTGTTTCATAGTTCGTGATGACGCTGTGGATTCAGTCTTACAGAGAAATCTATTCGTAAAAGGTGTGTTGTACTTTATTACATTTGATATCAATTTGAAAACTTTGGAAAATTAATGTCAAAAGTTTCACTAGTTGTGCTTCAATGTGCCACTCAAAATTATATATTTTGGAACTTGTTTTTACTTCTGCATATTAATTATCGTGATTACAAAGTTATATTCCTGTAGTTTTCTAATTTACGTTATACCTATTCTGCATTTTCCCACAATCAGTATTTTATATCCCAGTAATATTCCTTTACGTTGCATGCGCAGTTATTAATAGTGAAATATACCATTCTCCACGTCTCATCAAAAGCGTGGCTGTAATCATGTCCTGTTCCAAATTTATAAGATTTGGGCGCCAGAAACAGGTTACATGAATTACTACCAAAGTTTTTCTATCTGGTTCTAACAAAATTATATATATAAATCCAGCTAGCTTGGGTCGATGGGTCCAGATACAAATACTCGCTATCGCCTCGATAGCCGATTACCTGATCTGCCAACTATACAGTATGGCGTGGAATCTGAAATGTAATAATTATGCTTTCAACTAATTAAAAATTATGATTGACAAATGAAAAAAACTCTTTTCTTTTCCAAAGAACAAAATTCAACAATTTATTTAACTTTTAAATTAAAAACAATAAATTTGATGGTCATGACCCCTTTTGAATAATTGTCTCTTTTATACTGCAGTATTTTTTTTACGTTTTTGCATGCCAACGCTCCGTAGTCGCTTCTCACTTGGCCGTTGTTAATTCCAAGTTCCGCTTCTCTCTTCCGGTCTCGCGCCGCCGCTGACACGTCCAGTCCACACTGCCTAAACTATCTGTTAGTCTTGTCCGGCGCTCCCGGTTCCTAATCTCTCCCACCGGTTATGTAGACTATTGAAGTCCAACTGCAATGTCCGAAAATCTGAACAAGTCCTCCGAAAATCACTTCTGGTAAATTATTTCAAAGTCCGAAAACAAACTATCACTTCTCTCACAAGACAAAGTCCGAAAACAAGCTATACAAGTCTCACTTTCCCTCTATATTGCCTACAAACGATCTTTACGCTACGGCACCCAGAGTCAGAATGTACGATCTTCACTCCACGACACCCCGAGTCAGAATGTACGATCTTCACTCTACGACACCCCGAGTCAGAATGTTCGATCTATACTCCACGACACCCAGAGACGGAATGTACGATCTTCACTCTACGACACCCCGAGTCAGAATGTTCGATCTATACTCCACGACACCCATAGACGGAATGTACGATCTTCACTCTACGACACCCCGAGTCAGAATGTACGATCTTCACTCCACGACACCCCGAGTCAGAATGTCCTGTTTAATGCATTTTTAAACCCTTCATGGCTCGGTCGGCGTCCATCCTTCTATTATTTCAAAACACGGCGGCAACATTAGACTATCTGATCTTTTATAGCCAACCCGTGCGTCTCTTACAAATCCAAGTATCCGCGACCTCAGACAGTCATTCGTTTTTGCACCAATTCCCTCTTAGGTTCTTCAGCCATCTAGCCGGCGTCCTGACGTCATCAGGGCCCGTGTATAGTTTGTTGACCTTGCCAACCTCTGCGCCGCCGTTGCTAAGGCCCATACCGCCATATTGAATCCCCATTTATCTACCCCATGTATAACTAACATCATTAAATAAAACCTATCATATTCTGGTATATCACAACTTCCCCTCTCCAAGCGTCATTTGGTTTGCTACAACATAACTAAATGACAAGACTACATTAAACACTGTCTTCTTACTTCACTACGCTGTGTTCACTGACACTTTGCACTTTACACAACACATATCTTGTATCTTGCAGCCTTAAACTATTTACATTTGTTTTGTGAATATTGCCAACATAGTTTTGAACCATCTCATTGAGTATAAATTATTGCCTGCTATTTACTTCCGTCTTATATCCATCACATGTTAATTGAAAATTTTTCCACATTCTAACAAAATAGACGTAACAACACAACAAACACTATTATACACTATTATATACAGATACTATTTACAATGATTTATTCCTGGACAAAATATTCAGTCATGGGTATCGTCCCTTTTATACGGCTTAATGTTCCTGTAATTATATGTCCCCATTTCGTCCAATTTCGGCGGTTTTTCATGACGAGCGATGGTTTTGCTATTGAGTTTTCTAGCATCAATACAAAATCTGATTTTCTTATCTTTCTTTCGGACTATTACTATCGGGCTCACATACGGTGTTATAGATTTTTTTATGATACCATCCTCCAGCATCGTGTTTATTTGTTTACGTACTTCAGCTTTAAATACATGTGGGATCGGGTATTGCTTTACATTGAAGGGTTCCTCATCCATCAATTCAATTTTAAATTGATATCCTTTTACGGGCTCCTTTGAACCTTCAAAAACGTCTTGATATTCGCTAACTAACGTTTCAACGGAATGGCTAACATCTACTCCATTTTCGTCGACCGCATACTTGGCTGCTGCGTGAATCTGGTCCCTGGTCTCTTCAATTAGTTCCGCAATCTCACAAATACACAAATCTTCGCCCTCCTGATCTTTGATCCCCAAACAATGTTGTTGCCCTTTGTCAGTTCGTAACAATATATTCCTGTTACCTACATCGACCTTGGCGTCACACATCTTTAGGCCATCAATCCCCAAAATGATTGGACGAATCAAAATTTTTTATGATTATTGCAGGGAACTGTATCGTCACCCCTTGGACTTCCACCTCCACCCAAATTTGCTGACTTCTTGTTTCGATGCGCCTCCCGTTAGCCGTACGAATATTTAATTTTCTAGCAGGTAATTCTTCAATCTTATTCCCTTCTTTCTTTAGTTGCTTATATAATTCTTCCGATACCGCACAAACATATGCACCAGTGTCAATTAAAATATCTACCGGTATATGCCGAAACATCCCCTTCAACACCAAACACGTGCTATTTTCCGCCCGTTCGTCTGTCTCTTCCCTTAACAAATCTTCTGCTGCTACCTCAATGCTATTCAACTCTGTAATAACCATCTTCTCATCAGTCTTATCGTTCGAAATAACCCGCCTATTTACTTCGAACAGTGGGAGTTTTCCTGCTCTATTGCATTAATTTCTATCTGTTCGTATCTCTTATCATCTTTGGATCTTCGCGAGTAACTATTTCCTGTCTTTTTAGCTTCTCTCTTGGCATCATTTCCCCACTCGCCCTTCCCTTCTAAACTATCATGTCCTTGGCGATTATCATTATCAGCTATTTTTCCCGTTCCATTATTCTTTCCATTCATGCTATCATGGTATCCGTTACTATTATTCCGTTCATATTCGCCATTCAAAGTCCGATCGAAGAGGCTTAGCCGTTCCACTAAGTCTTCATAATCTACAGGTATCGAATTCCATAGCAAATTTTGAATACTGACTGGCAATTGACGAATAATAATTCTAGTTAATTCATTATTATCTATCCCTTCTTCGCAAGCCTTGAATGCGGCAATTTTGCGTGTTGCAAAATCACACATGGTTTCCGCCCCACCTTTCCTATATTTTTCACTCATCAATTTATATTTTAAATCAAATTTATGATTCTCATTCCAGTAACGTTTTAAAAATTTCTCCTTCCATTCTTTATAACTCGTTGGTTCCGGAATTAATGATGTCAACCAATGATGGGCTTTAGATGACATTGCCTGCTCGACCATATGCAATTTTAACCTCTCAGGAGTATTATTAATCATAAAGTAGCTTTCTAATTTTGAGATGAAAGACCATGGTTGCTCCTTGATATCCCCATGGAATTTTAAATAACTTGGCAAAACTACCGCGGATGCTGTAGTTATTACATTTCCCTGCGTGCGTGTTAGGACTTCATTTTCCAACTGATCTATCTTGCCTTTAAGGTTTGCTATCTGTTTTTCCGATTCCAATTCCTGCAAAGTTTTAATATTCCTCAGCCCCTCTTGTATCTGTTGTTCTACCTTACTATCTGTAACAACTATTTTAATTCAATATTTTCTATTTTGTCGCCATGTTGTTGCGATATCTCATTTAAATATTCTATACGCGATTCAGCGTTCGTCATTTTTTTACATTGTTGGTTTTGTGTAAGTGCTAATGCTGTAACATTTTCCTGTAAAGCCCCAACTTCAGAATTAATTTTATTAAAACCTTCCTTTTGCTCTTTCTGAATTTGATTTACTTGACAATTAAACGCATCCATTTTTGAATAAATATTACTAAATTCATTAGCTGTATCGGTCCGTAACTGCGATATCTCCTCACATATTGCTTTACGAAAATTCTTAAATTCCTGTGTCGTTTCTATCTTTATACCTTCCAATTTGGCATTATTATTTTCAAATTTAGCGTTCATGTCTAAAGTCAATTCTTCTAATTTAGCATTATTATTTTCCAATTTAGCGTTCATATCTAAAGTCAATTCTTCTAATCTAGCATTATTATTTTCCAATTTAGCATTATTAATTTCCAATTTAGCATTCATTTCTGCCTTCATTTCAGCTAACATTTTAATTATTATCAAGTTACTAGAATCCGTATTGTCTACTGAAGCTGCCGCTACTTCCTTTTCTTTCTGTTCTACCTCAACTAATTCTCGCAACATGTCACCTTCGGGATTCATACCGTTAGCCGCCACATTATCTATTTCGACATTTTCGGAACGTGCTGTCTTACTTCTAGTCTCCATCTTGAAATTATAATACAAATTAAAATTCTCACTATCAAATTCTCCTCAATGAAATGGTTTTGGCTTTTTTTTATAATTACAGTTAATTTCATATGTCAATCAATAAATTTCAGATTCCTTTTCGATCAATTTGTTATAATTTATAATAATTTCTTTAAACGTACTTCACTTTGTTATAAATTATAACAAAATATGCCCCAGTTGGCGCGCCATTTTGAAATATACCATTCTCCACGTCTCATCAAAAGCGTGGCTGTAATCATGTCCTGTTCCAAATTTATTAAGATTTGGGCGCCAGAAACAGGTTACATGAATTACTACCAAAGTTTTTCTATCTGGTTCTAACAAAATTATATAAAAATCCAGCTAGCTTGGGTCGATGGGTCCGGATACAAATACTCGCTATCGCCTCGATAGCCGATTACCTGATCTGCCAACTATACAGTATGGCGTGGAATCTGAAATGTAATAATTATGCTTTCAACTAATTAAAAATTATGATTGACAAATGAAAAAAACTCTTTTCTTTTCCAAAGAACAAAATTCAACAATTTATTTAACTTTTAAATTAAAAACAATAAATTTGATGGTCATGACCCCTTTTGAATAAATTGTCTCTTTTATACTGCAGTATTTTTTTACCGTTTTTGCATGCCAACGCTCCATAGTCGCTTCTCACTTGGCCGTTGTTAATTCCAAGTTCCGCTTCTCTCTTCCGGTCTTGCGCCGCCGCTGACACGTCCAGTCCACACTGCCTAAACTATCTGTTAGTCTTGTCCGGCGCTCCCGGTTCCTAATCTCTCCCACCGGTTATGTAGACTATTGAAGTCCAACTGCAATGTCCGAAAATCTGAACAAGTCCTCCGAAAATCACTTCTGGTAAATTATTTCAAAGTCCGAAAACAAACTATCACTTCTCTCACAAGACAAAGTCCGAAAACAAGCTATACAAGTCTCACTTTCCCTCTATATTGCCTACAAACGATCTTTACGCTACGGCACCCAGAGTCAGAATGTACGATCTTCACTCCACGACACCCCGAGTCAGAATGTACGATCTTCACTCTACGACACCCCGAGTCAGAATGTTCGATCTATACTCCACGACACCCAGAGACGGAATGTACGATCTTCACTCTACGACACCCCGAGTCAGAATGTTCGATCTATACTCCACGACACCCATAGACGGAATGTACGATCTTCACTCTACGACACCCCGAGTCAGAATGTACGATCTTCACTCCACGACACCCCGAGTCAGAATGTCCTGTTTAATGCATTTTTAAACCCTTCATGGCTCGGTCGGCGTCCATCCTTCTATTATTTCAAAACACGGCGGCAACATTAGACTATCTGATCTTTTATAGCCAACCCGTGCGTCTCTTACAAATCCAAGTAGCCGCGACCTCAGACAGTCATTCGTTTTTGCACCAATTCCCTCTTAGGTTCTTCAGCCATCTAGCCGGCGTCCTGACGTCATCAGGGCCCGTGTATAGTTTGTTGACCTTGCCAACCTCTGCGCCGCCGTTGCTAAGGCCCATACCGCCATATTGAATCCCCATTTATCTACCCCATGTATAACTAACATCATTAAATAAAACCTATCATATTCTGGTATATCACAATAGTAATAGCTCAATAAATAAAATTAAATATTAATCAGAGCTTGAGGGGAAAGTTAACTACGTCATATTTTGCCTTATTAAAATATATTGTATAAATTATTACATATTGGTATCGTTTAATACAAATGCGTTGTATAACAAATACAAATAACGTCGAAATGACTGTACCCCGAAAAACATTATTTTTACGTACTAAAATTGTTAAGAAAGTTTACATTCTCGAATATTTACCTATACATGGAAAAATATACATAGAATAGAGAAAGTTATCTAATGCTGCGGAAATTCGATTTCGAGATTTCAACAGAAATAAGTCTTTGGGTTCCCTTACACCGGAAAAGTTTTGTTTTTCCAAAACATCTTTAACAGTAGGACAGATGGACGAACGCTCAAAGGACAGTCATTTTGCCTGGAAATTTCGGTATCAATGGCTCACAAAACTTGGATTCAGACTCTACAACGTGTTAAAGGAAGTTATTTCATCGAAATAGGGACAAGATTTATCCAGAATTTTGGTATCATGGAGCCTTAAAACTGGAGTTGCTCTCGAAGAATTGTCGTTTCGTGACCTGCGATTCCTCTCTTATACAAAATTTGACTAATTTTTTTAAAAAAAAAAGTTTTTTTGTTTTCGTTTGCCCCAACTTAACTCAGTAATTAGTACTATTATTCAATTTATCGTTACTTGCATTAAGTTTCGGAGTGGAATCGCTTAAGGGTCTAAGAACAATTTATAATACGTGAGTCGACAGACTCGCCCGTACGGAATTTCAAGTCATGAAAATTTGCGGTGGGTTTTTCTTTTCAATTTTGATCTACTCGTACTTCAATAAAAACACGTTAATTAATCCGAATTGTTATAATTTTGCCTTAACAGTTATACATTACGCAATTTCAAACCGCCACTGTTGCCGTTACGAATAAACATAAATGGCAATATAATAAAATCATGGCTTTCATACTATATTTTCAACACATTCATCATTCGTCCGATATCTATTACTTTCTCATTTCTCATGCTACCTCTTAAAATTTCTAAATTTAACTCAACTTCGTCTTCTTACATGAATTATTTAATGTTTATATATTGGCATGTATATATTTTGGTTGCCCTTGCATTCGTGGCTGATGAAACACGTGTTAAGCATATTCCCGGGTCCATAAACTCCACGTCATCTTGTTGCTTCGGTCGACAAACAAAAAATCTGCGCCACCGACTCACGTTCGAAGCCCACCATGACCGAGTACGTTCTCCCTCTGCAAATCAAATTGCCCGTCTTTCAACTGTCCCCTCCTGACCGATATATCCCCAATTATGTCTTTTTCTAACTGCTGCGCAATATCTTCAGTTGTCGAGCACACCCACTTCTTCTCGTTGGCTATCGCTTCGTACACTTATTATATTGTGTATTCTCTGCCTTCTTCTATTTATTATTACGGAGTCCTAAGCACGGACATTTTTCACGTGTCCCAACGTGAACTTGTGTACCTTATTTTTCATTGGTTCTACCTAGCGCGGATCACTTCCTACCTTCGCCTCTTAATTTATATTTTATTGCTCGTGTCCATATCGGCTTCGTTTGTTCCTTTTCATGTAATCTTATTTACTTTTGTGATGGGTACAACATAAAGCAGAATAAATCATCACAGTTTTTTGCTGCAGTATGACAATACTCTCTCTACAACACGGAACAAGTGTGTCGGTAACTTAGAGATTGTCCTGGTTGGAACGGTATCACGCTGACGCAGGAACTAATTTCGTGGAAACCTCGCAAACCGGCATGTATGCCGGAGCCGATGTCAACTCTCATTGGGTTAAACATCGCCTCTCACAGGACTAAACGTGCACTACAATTACGGGATCATGGCAGTTAACGCTCTCTTTAACACTTTATGAAATAACACAGGCATAAACAAAAGAAATTGAATTTGAATTGAAATTTGTTTCTCAATGTATGTCAACGCGCTGAATCTTAATCTGAAGCCAGAATTGCGCAACTAACCTGCAGTTTTTTTAAATAGCGAAACCTCTCTTTATTTTTTGTTTTGGGGGTTGTTGTCCGACTCAAAGACGTGACACATGTTTCTCTATGAATGTGACGTGCTGAATCCTAATACGAAGGAAGAATTACGCCAAACCGACCATTTTTTTAACTAGAAAAACTACCGTGGGATTGTAAATTTCAAGGTGGCTTTTTGCGATTAAAAAGAGTGGAAGATATTGGCGCAATTTTGGCTTCGGATTCGGATTCAGCTCATCAACAAACATAGAGAGACGATTGTTAAGTATATGGTCTAAGAACTTTTGGCTTCTATAGAGTATAATGCTACAAGATATCAATCTAGTATTCACCTGTGTTTTCCGCGATTTAAAAATTCTGGAGGTTGGTGCCGCAATTCTGATATCAGATTCAACGCGTCTACATACGTAAAGAAACGTGCATCAAGACAACAATCACCGAAAACAAAAAATTGCAATTTCACGGGGATGGCCGCTATTTAAAAAAACCTGTAAGCTGATGGCGCGATTCTGGTTTCAGATTCGAATCCAGCACGTTGACATACATAGAGAAGCATGTGTCTGAGAAGTCTTTGGGTATGACAACAACCCCCGAAACAAAAAATATAATTTCAAGGGGGTGGGGTCGCTATTTAAAAAAACTGGAGGATGGTGGCGCAGTTGTGGCTTCAGATTCAGCGCGTCGACATACGCAGAGAAACATGTGTCAAGTGTTTGGGTCTGACTACTTTCTGACTTTTTTTTTTGTGCGTGTGTAATCAATCAATTGAAGCCTATGGCTGCCCCATAGGAAGCGCTCTTGAGCTTGATGGGCGCGGGCGAGGGGCAGTAGATAAGAGGGAGCTTGATTGTGCGCGGGCGCGCTCTTACGGGCGGCAGGGCGAGGCCCGCGCGGCTGATGGATGGCGCTGCGGTCGCCGCGAGCGTTGCCGAAGGCTTCCTGCGGCGATGATTAATGCATTAGGCGCAATCGGCGCGGCGGACATCTCGGCCGGCGGCGCCCCCGCCGAACAACCCCCTTCCCTCACTCCGTCTCCATCCCTTTCTCCACTCTCACTCTCGTCCCTTCACTCTCACTTTCACATCGCTGCTTTCACCTCCTCGCCACGTCCTTGCGTCCAGCCCCTCTCTACTCCCACCACCACCCCTCCCGCCTCCCGCCCGCCTCCAGCCCACCTCCACCCCTCCTTCACCCCTCCTCCACCCCTCCTTCACCCCTCCTCCACCCCTCCTCCACCCCTCCTCCACCCCTCCTCCACCCCTCCTCCACCTCTCCTCCACCCCTCCTCCACCCCTCCTCCACCCCTCCTCCACCCCTTCTCCACCCCTTCTCCACCCCTCCTCCACCCCTCCTCCTCCACTCCTCCACTCCTCCTCCACCCCTCCTCCACCCCTCCCCCACCCCTCCCCCACCCCTCCCCCACCCCTCCCCCACCCCTCCCCCACCCCTCCCCCACCCCTCCCCACCACAGGATGCAGAAGTTTTCAAATTCCTTTTTGTGAATATGGTGTCTTTCAACCGATTATTTCTTTATCGATCAATTTACAAAAAAGTACCCTTCAGTGAAACATCATGGCATTGAAGAAAACTAGTGGTGCTAAAACATCACGTACTTTCTTGTCCATACTTTCGTGCAAAATTATGTTTGCCAATGAAAGAAAACACGTCATCTTACTAACTTGTTATTTATTCCTTCAATCATTTTATTTACACTACACAATAAAATATACAGGAATTACTCTCTTCCGGCTGGCATTAACGTCCAAGCCCGGATCTCTCTAGTGCGTCACTTGGCACTGCTCCTGTTCCACACGCCTGACTGCGACTCGCCGCGTGCAACTCCGGCACGCAATCTCGCCGTGCGTCCCTTAGCACGGCGCCTCCAGGCTGGCAGGCGCGACGTATTCCGCATGACTACTGGTGCGGCCTCTCTGCGTGTGTCTCTCTCCCTGACTGCAGGCTCTCTCCCGGCGACTCTCTCACTCTCTGTTGCGCTGCCTCTCTGCGGTGACTCTGTGACTGCCGTGGCCGTCACCTGTTCCCGTCTAAATAGGGGCGGCGCGGCCCGGGGTAGCCTCGCCTCGAGGCTTACCCGCTCGCTGGCCAGCGTTACGCGCCAGCGGGTTCCGTGGCGCGCGGCGTATAGCTGCGCGCGCGCCAGCTTGAAAATGCTGAACACAGCAAAAATTACGCCAAAAGTATTCAGATTTTTGAAAAATTGAACATGACCTTATTTCAAAATCTGTTTTTAAGGAACAGATTTCATCAAGGGAAAATCTCCATCTTTAATATTTTTTGTAGGAAGGCGCCTAAAAAACTTAGAACTTTTGCTATTTTCGAAAAATTAGGGTTTTCAACGAACATGAGGCCTGCACCACTCTCTTAAGCGTTCTTCACGCTCTCCAACAACAAAATTTACTCAAAAATCTTAGAGCCTTTCTTTGAAAATTTGGAAAATGTCCCAGGGGCTTCATAGAAAGTACCCCAAAATTAAAATATCGGTTTCAAATTCAAGGGGCCGCAAAATCAGTCAGGTCGTTTGGGGAATATCGATTTTGGAGAAAATAGCTGAACGGTTTAGCCGACAATATTGTTCACAGACGGACGAACAGACAGACGTTTTCCCGTCACTCAATTTTTCGCTATCAAAGACTCATCAAAACATGAATTCTGACCACACCACGTGTTAGAGGATTTTTTTCAAAATTTATCAACTGGATTTATCCACTTTTTTGATAGTACCAGGGCCCTGTAATAATAGTTTTTCTGCCGAAAATTCACCGTGTTTTTCGCGCATGACATAGCTCACGAAATTTGAACGATGTGGAGACTCCGCAAGTGTCGTGTGCCCGCAGGACTTCCTGGGCATCCTGTCGAAGGTGTCGCGTGGGTCGGTGCAGGAGAAGCTGCAGTGGATCTTCGGGCTGTACGACCTGAACGGCGACGGGCTCATCACCAAGAACGAGATGCTCGACGTCGTCACGTCTATCTACGAGATGCTGGGCCGCTCCACGGAGCCGCAGGTGGACGAGCATTCCGCCAAGGAGCATGTCGAGAAGATCTTCCACGTAAGTGAACGCGCTGTGCGATCCTTTTCTTTTTTTCACTTGATACTGACTTAAGTTCCAAAAACCGAATATAAACTGCTTATGGGAATACAAATACAACTACATTTAATGTCCGTAAGCAAAGTACGGGGATTCAGGAAAAATGGAGTTACAAGAAACAGGGGTGGTAAGAACAATTTAGTTAAGTTCTTCTTTACCAGAAAAAAGGAACTACGCATATATTGCCTGCAAACGTGTCAATTAATTAGTACTGTTTTCTCTTTTCAAAAAAAATATCTGTTTAAAGAAGAATTTTCAATAAACTTTATCGATTA
This sequence comes from Acheta domesticus, assembly GCA_031308135.1. Lineage (NCBI taxonomy): Eukaryota > Metazoa > Arthropoda > Insecta > Orthoptera > Gryllidae > Acheta > Acheta domesticus. The sequence continues at coordinate 114,195,167 of JAHLJT010009355.1, forward strand.
GAAGCTTCGCTTTTAAATTATTATTTTCTCATGAGTTTTGTTCATTGTTTTATTTTGAATTTATGAGCATTGGAAATGATTTTCAAAGGAAATGTTTAAAAGGTTTTATTCATAAGCCTGCAAGCAAGAAAAGTGTGTATTTTTTACATTTTTTTTAAATATTGAGGTAATAAGGAACATATTTTGATTGATTTTATATGTTTTTGTGAACGAAAAGCTGAATTCTGATACTTTTTCAACACCTACATACTGTAGTTACGGACTTCACCAGACGAATGATGGTACGTTTTGATCTCAGGTACATCCGCCGTCTTTATGAATTTTCACGATCGACGTGTTCTCAACTAAATTCGATCAGTTTTAATTCTAAAATATCTCGAAACTACCAAAAACAATATCCTAGAGTAAACTAAGATCCTGCAAAAATGGCTGATGCTATTGACGCAGTTCTTCTTCAAAGGTGTTTCATGAATTAAAATTTGACAAAACAAAATGTAGTTTTTCAAAGATTTATAAGCCATAGTTCAACTGACCGCCATTGGCCGGCGAGCCATCATTTGGACACCGTTGTTCTAGTTCAGGGCTGTCCAAATTAGAAGGGCTTATGGACCACATATCAAATTCTAGTTAAGCCGCGGATCGCACTGTAATTTAAGATGATTTTTCCCGAACTACTGAGATTATATTGAAACATATATATAAGATATGGCTTTAATGATTAATGTAGTACATACGAGAAAATTAATTTATAATTAAATAAAAATAAAATGAATTGTGCAATTGTTTTGTACTTGGTGGGTATAATAAATTTTTTCAAAGCAGTCGCGGGCCGCATGCGGCCCGCGGGCCATCAGTTGGACAGCCCTGCTTTAGTCCTTGTCCCTCCTCGTCCCCCTCCGCTGCACTTTCTCCCGCCTTAGCACAGGCTGAGGTGGCTCAGGGCATCAACTGATTACTGGAGTACCCCTGACCGGGAGGTCGTACGACGGCAGTATTTTCGACACTAGCTTCAGCGATCTTGCTCTCAGCGACACTAGCTTCAGCTCTGATCGGTAGATTTCCATCGTTTCGCCACTAGGTGAATCACTAGTGTTACATCAACACCATGTGGACGCCGAAGCAGTAACATAACAAATAAGCCACAGACCACGCACGATCTTTCCTACCCCTTCATTGTCCTATTGTCACCCTCACTCTTACACACGTATACAATTCTGTTAACTTTTTCTATAGAGTGGTGAAATGACAAAACACCTATCGAAAGTTTTAAATAAAATATCATTACCATTATTATTAAGCAGATTGGTTCACCGTTTACAATAAAGTGTTTTGATACAAATTACATTAAATGGAACTTCAAACAAACAGAATACAGAGTAAAAGCGTCAAAAAACAAGTTACAGATTAGATTAATAAGAAACATTTTGTTTTCAAACTTCGAAATTCCCGCAATCCTGCACCCTCGGACTATAACAATATAGAGCTTCGGTTTTCTCTTCGGTGCTTCTTGTTCTATCTTTAATTTATAGTGGTTTATCATTCGTCTTTGAGATACTTTTTACTTTTAAAGAAAGCGAGTCTTTCCTTTCTAATTCTCTATTTCCTTATCTCTCTAGCTTTTTAATTTCTTTCTTTTCTTTCTTCTTCTTCTTCTTCTTCTTCCTCCTCCTCCTATTGTTCACACTTGTATCGTTTAGAATCTGCTTCATGTGTTGAACCTCTAGAAACAGCATCGAGCCATTGTCTTAAACATCGAAAAAACTCTGACCAAGAAAGCATCTGGCGGCTGTGACGCGGGGGACGGTGGGACAAAGGCAGGTCTATTGATTGATTGTTTGATTGAAGGATGAATGGATTAATGATTACGGGTGCTTCAACTGGTAAGATCATTTGTCTCGAACGTGTAGTGCGTGTGTTTTCCTTCGGAGGTGGGGTAGATCTCCCCCCCCCGAATAGAGAGAGCAGGCGCCGACTCTTTTATAAAGATTGGTTGCATGTGAGAACCGCAAAAGAGATGGTATACTACTGACATAATATAGGACACGATGGACAGCATACAATCCCCGATTGATTCAAAGGCAAAGATTCGGCATATCTTTATATTAGTCGTGGATAAATGATGTCGGTGATGTACTACAAATTCTCCAAATGCATGTTAGTTCTCTTTGCTTGAAGCATGTGTGATATTGTGATATTTCTTATCTCACAATCTTATCTAATTGACAGGTTACTTGATTACGGAATGGAGTTATCCAGATCACGGCGAGATAAAATCAATATCATTTTAAAATTCCAGGATTTTTTTCCGACATTGATAGATTATTAGTATGCAGTTTTCAAACCAATCAGAATTCCGGCAAATTCTACGTGCAATTTCATCATCAATATCCCTATAAATAGGAACAAGGTGGCTGTTGGTACGAGGGAATTAAATCATTCACAATATGATTTTCAAATTTGTTGTTCAATTTCCTGGAGTTCAGTTGGGCAGGAAATTTTGAAATTATAATATAATTTCATTCGCTAACTTCAAGTAATGCTAAGCTAGTTTAACTTTTCATTAATAAACAGAAAATTAACTATAAATATTAACTCTTTCAATCTTACTTTACAGGTAATCGATAATCTCATCTCCAATATAAATTTCCGTACACCTCTTAAAGTGAAAAAATCAAAAAAGCGTAGTCTTTTTTCTTCTGAAGCTCTATTTTGAATTTATTTTTCTAACACTTGAAAAGGAATAAGTTTGTTCTTATTGGATTTCTTTTATTTATGTTCTTATCTATAACTCATCAAATGAACTATATTGTATTGTGATAAATTTCACAACATTTTCTGAATCATTTACTTTCATTTATCATTATAATTAATTACTTTTCAAATTATTTTCGTCCTATGTGTTTTCAGTGCTTTCATTTTCTCCTAATAGTTCTCTTCAATTTACTTTTTTCTAATTCTTAATATTACTCTAATTTTTGGATGAGCATATTCTTGTCTTTAATTATTAATTGACATTATCGTGTAATTACATTTTTGACAAAATTATTAATTTTAATTAATTTGCTTCTTAATGAAATACAGGAATATTAACATGTTTTAGTACGCTAGTCGTCTTAATGGAGATTCGTCTGTGATGGAGATTCATGGTAATTTTCATCGCTTGTATTTGTTATTTTAATTTTACATAAGCTTCACAACTACTTTGAATATTTTCTCTTGCCACACTTCTGGTTGTTTTTTTAAGACTCTCGTATGTCATTGGCGTTTCTTAATAATGTTATGAGTGACATTGACTGGTATATGTTTATATATGTGTTCCGTGGCATATGATATACAGAATGTTTATTCCAGAGAAGTGTTGGCATAAGCCTACTACGTTTGTTTATCGACACATATTTGGTGTTGTTCTAGCAATTCTTCACGCTGACAACACTTTTGCATACGTGCACGCGCGCTCTCGCTCACACACTCACAACAAACATGAGTAAGTTAATTATCTATGAGGGCAAACAAATAATGTGTGGCATTTTGGGAATTCAGTTTCTGTCTTTCCTTGTACTCTTCCACTGACTGTGCAGACGATGAAAAATTAATTTCACACCAATTTGGAAGTTCACACTAAACAAATCATAAAAGTTGTCAATGTTTTCTTGACCTATGATTGTTCAGCGTATATATTCACTTTTGGTTTCCTACACGGAACATTTTTTCCCTCTTTCCTCATATTTCCGTCACTTACCGCCTTAGATATTAAAGACCTTTCAGAGATGTTGGATATAAAATATCAATACAAAGTAGACAAAATAAATTTTTTTAAATTCTCCATCTTCGTTCTTCCTGCACATTGCATTTTATCAAAAGATAAGAGATGCTGATTCATGTTATTGCAGTAACGTATTTTAAATAAATAAGAGCGGAATTAAATGAGGCAAGACGGAAGACAATCCATTAAAAGTAAACACGCGAACAAGATCAGCGAATCCGCTTTTTTGCGTCGTAAAGCGTTCGCCCCGTCCATCGGCGCACGCGCGTAATCTTTAAATCGAGCGTGTACGACGCTAATAAATATTTAACGCTCGCTACGATGCCGACGACCGTAAAAAAGTGACCAAGAGAACAGCTGGCTGCGTCGGCGCGGGCGGGGGACGGCGGGGCTAAGGCGGGGAGCAAGTGCAGCGGGGGCCGGGACGACGAAGAACGGAGACTGAAACGGTGTCCAAATCATGGCCCGCCGCCGGCCACACGAGACCCGATCGACTGTGGCCAACGAGCTTTGAAAAATTAAACTTTGTTTCCTCCACGTTTAAATTGCATTTTCTATTAGAAAAGACCGGGAGAGATGGCTTAGTGCATCAACCTGATGTCATTACAGTCCCTCTGACCGGGAGGTTCTAGGTTCGAGCCCCGACGGCGGCAAGATTTTGATACTAGCTTGTCAACTAGGTCGAATTCAGCCGCTGTCTGGAGGAATTCTAGCGGCCGGCTGCTCTGATCGGTAGTTTTCCGTGGTTTCTCTGATCAACACCTGGCGAATGCTGGAGCAGTTCCTTACTAAACGAGCCACGGACCGCGCGCGACCTTTCCTTCCTCTTCCTTGCCCTATCCTCTCCTCTTACACACACACACACACATTAACATGGACTACACTACCACACATGCCGGGAGACCGGTCGGGAGCTGAGAGCTTGTCCCGGCTGTGCGGTGCCCCGCTGGTGAGAGATACCTGGTTGAGGGGAAAAACCCGCTAGTCGACGGTAGGTCGGCGCCAGATCTCGCCATCCAGCGAAGAAAAGATCGCCACCCTCCCGAGAAAAAAACACGCACTTCACTTACGGGACGAATGGCCTAAGTAGTTGACGCGCCCGCAAACACGAATCAATCAATCAATATTGGAAAAGTTTAGCTTCTGATTTGATAAGTGACTGTTGACTTCGGGCACGTCGACTACTTAGGTAATTAGTCCCGTAAGTGAAGTGCATGTTATATCCTGGGCGGTGGCGGTGTTCCACACCCGCTGAAACGTGAGGACACGTTGGGGTTCGGGGTTTTCCTCTCCAAGCATGAGTCCCAGTTGGGACAAAACAATCTCTAATCTTCCGACAAGTCTTCCATCACGTCTAGTAGTTTAGTGCATGTAAGTACAAATGTGTGTATAAAAGGAAAGAAGTGAGCGAGTGTAAGAGGTCGTCCATAAATTACGTAACGCTAAAGGGGGAGGAAGGCTGTCTGCGGCAGCGTTACGCTGCGTTACATGGAGATAGGGAAGTGCGTTAAAAAGGGAGAGGGGAATATTGAAAATACTCGAAAATTGCGTTACGTAATTTATGGTCGGCAACTAAGGAAGAAACTATGGTGCGCTGTTCATAGCCCGTTTGTTAAGGTTCTTTTCCCGATTTCGCCTTTCTTACAGTGTAGCCGACTCATGCTTTTCTCCTCCAGAAAATTCTTGAATGCGGCTCAACTATGTATCTTATGTCAAAAATTAGCCTCCAATGAAAAGTATCTCTGAGCCTCTCAATCAACCTTGCTGCAGTTCCAAAGGGGATGAAGCGAAGCCATCGCAGACGTATCGTATGTGAAGTTAAACTTTAGTGAGTTACAATTACTACCACGACTTTACTCTTTTCGTTACAAAGTTAAAGACTGGAACACATTAAATTACAAATTCTCTCACCAAATTATCTCAGTATTTCTATGTAAATTGTGTAAATGGATTTTAAAGATCATTTACATTATCTTTGAAAAATCATTATTTTGGCCGGTTGGAAGCCTCGACCGACCACTGCGGTACGGATATAATAATGATAATTGATAATTGCTAGACGCACTCGTAGGCATGATGATTGATCATTGCACTCGTAAATGATAATTGCATAGGCGGCTGCGCTGGTTCCCATTTCCATGGTTTTATTCTAATTCTGGAGAAATGCTGAAGTAGCTCGCAAAAACAATGGGCCACAAACCGCCCAATCCTTAATTTTGTATCATGCTTTCATTCTCATATTTACGCAGGGCAATGGTCAAATCTCCAATTCCCATATCCTTTTATCTATAAACTCGATCGAAAAGGTCAAAATGTTATCCACAAGAAGAAGAAGAAACAATTCAAATGCCTTTAAAACTTAACACCAGAAAAACAAGAAAAGCTATTTCAAATTGGTATAACTGTTTGTTTTGATGGAGCTTATGTTAACGAGTAGAATGGTGTTTTCTCAGAAAACAAACAAGTTACGTAAGAAACGTGAATGGGTCTACTGATTCCCGAAGGTTGAGCACCCCTGGCCTACCGCTCCCGCCCGCACCCGTCCATAAAACAGCCTACGGGCCTCGCCGCGATTAACTAATGAATTAATTAGCTGGCGACATGCGAAGTTGAGCGCCGAGACGCGCACAGGCCTAATTAAGCCGTCACTACCACACCTCAACCCGCCCCCGCCCCCCCCCCCCGCCTCTTCCGGAGCCCGCGCCGCCGCGCGCTTCCCAGTATTTGTAGACCTGCTGTCGACACATTCCGCTTCGGCACGCGTTGCGCTTTTGTTTATTTATTTATTCGCACGAGCCGATCTCGGCAGGCAATTGCTTACAAAGTCCATTTGAAACTTTGTTGTTGTTTTTTTTGGCGTGTTCGGAGGTCAGTGAGATAATACGTTGCTTCCTCGTATGCCACATTTGTTTAAAATTTGTACGGTTTAAAATTTAAATACAGAATTATTTTAAAAGTGTTTTCTACCCGTTTGTTCTTTTATTACGAAATCTGTGAGACTGCAGACACATTTTGCACACGTGGACTGCAGACACATTTTGACCTGTCATATCTGTGTTAAGACGATGGTTGCGTTTATATTATCTCAAGATATTCGTAAAATAAATTCTCCAATACTTCCATCTCTTGTTTCGTGACTATTGAATACGTTTATCTCCTAGTTTCAATTTTGAATTTTAAAGTAAATTTCAAAATACTTTGTTTATGAAATTTCTTCATTTTGCCTTATTACCATTGAGCTTTCTTTCCTCTGAATTTAATGGCATCCTTTCTTGTTTCTGTTTAACACCTCTCTCTTGTGAGTCCCATGTGGTTCATTAAACATAACGCTCAATTGTTTTACCACGTCCGTGACCCACACGTGTGTCACAAATGTTTGCAATATCTAAAGCAAATATTTCCTCAGAACTCCCCGTGACTGCATAGATATTGGTGTGGACTTGCTAGGACGGTCATAGATTTTGAAATACACCGGGACAAACGGAAAAATATTTTTATTTTTGAGAATATTACATTACAACTTTCTGACAGGAACGTTTGGACATGCAGAGATATTTTAATGTTTTCGTAGGGAAAAGGAGCATGTTTATAAGATTGTACTGAAGGTAAATTAATGTTTTAATGAAATGAAATTAATTTAATTTCACATTAATTTTTCGCCAACGGGATAAATTAATTTATCCCTTCGGAGGATACCACAAAGTTGAGCACTATTTCAGTTTTCCTGTGCTTCCCTCTCCTTCAATTAACGAAGCTTTCTTTATGTCTCAAGTCATCTACCTTACTTCTGAGTATAACAATTTGTAAGAATTGTTAAATGAAGCAATTGAATCGCCAGCTGGAAGAAAGGAAAGCTGATTCACGGCTTACAGCATCGGAGTGACATCTGCAAATAAATTTTACTCGCAAAGATCCAATTTCTAAGTTCTTTTTTATTTTTAATTCAAAAAATTAATTTAAATTGACTGAAGGAGACTAAAATGTATAACTATCAACAATTTATCTTGATATTCAAAGTAATACTTGCGAGGAAATGAAAAATGTCTGAATACTAGACATCCAATTATTCAAATGGTCTTTATAGTAATTGAATATTAATTTTGCTACGAGTATGATCTGATATTGAAGAATCATCCAAGTATTAGGATATAATTTATTTTAGTAAGGTACCCCGTTGTCGGTTAACACAAAATTTTGCGCTATCACTCCATTTTTTCGAAAAGAGTTGGCGTGCATTTTTCCCATCCAGTATTTCTGAAAGCTAGTTCAGGCGGCATAACTGCAACCTTCGCTCTCTGCAAAGTGTCAAATGCGTCTATTGTCACAATGACAAGTGTTGAATGGATTGAACCATCGCGGGAGGTCATGCGAATGTGCAAGTTCGTTCGATTCCAGCCTATACCTCTCTCACAATTTGGTGAAAAGGCCCGCGGAATAAAAATCCCGGTCGCATATGGGCCAACAGTAAATTCCTGGCACTCGCTTTGCGTCGGCCTGACGAACAAAAAGGGCGAGTTATTGGCGTGAGGGAGGGGTTGGCGAGGGGCGGGCAGTGGGCGGGCACGTGAAAGCCCGCCGATGTTCCAGCGCCAATTGAACCTTTCCGAAGCCGCGCCGGCAGACCGGCGTCATATTTCAGCTGCAGCCGTCGGATCGCCCCACCCCGTCCCACCACGTCTCACCACGCTGCTCCCACCCCACTTCCCCCACCACACCCTGCCATACTCCGCTCCCTACCACTGCGCCCCAGTTCTCTTCTCCCTGCCCCGGCCCGCTTCTCCCTGCCACACCTTGCTGCATCCCGCCTCACATCTCCTGTCCGTTCCTCCCCCCCATCCCGCCCACACGCGCTCTACTTCACTACCTGTCCCGCCCCGCCCCTACCTCTTCGCCCCACCCGTACCCCTTCGCTCCGCCCGTACCCCTTCGCTCCGCCCATACCCCTTCGCCCCACTCGTACCCCATCACCCCGCCCCTTCACCATCGCCCCGCCCCTTCACCTTCACCATCGCCCCGCCCCTTCACCATCGCCCCGCCCCTACCTCATCGCCCCGCCTCTACCCCATCACCCCGCCCCTTCACCATCACACCGCCCCTTCACCATCGCCCCGCCCCTACCTCATCGCCCCGCCCCTACCCCTTCGCCCCGCCCCTACCCCTTCGCCCCGCCCCTGCCCTTTCGCCCCGCCCCTACCCATTCGCCCCGCCCCTACCCATTCGCCCCGCCCCTACCCCTTCGCCCCGCCCCTACCCCTTCGCCCCGCCCCTACCCCTTCGCCCCGTCCCTGCCCTTTCGCCCCGTCCCTACCCCTTCGCCTCGCCCCTCCGGGCCTTCCCGACTCCTGCCATCCCCGCCCCATCACACCCGCTCCGTCTCGCCCCGCTTCTCCCCTCGCTGGTTCGACCCTCCCTCTCCCCACCCCTTCTCTCTTTCAACCCCGCCCCGCCCTCTTCCCCGGCCCGCCGGCTGCGCGCTTTCGACGCCCGCGCCGCGGACGCGCTCGGTTCATTACGTCGAGACTAACTCGATTCCGTTGTCAATAAGTCAGCGGGCGCGGGAAGCCGGGTAATTGGTGCGGCCGCCCTGCGCGCTGCCTCCCTCCCCCGTCCCCGCCCCCGCCCGGCTCTTACCCCTCCACTCCCCCGCGCTAGACCCAGCGGCGATTCCGCGTCTCTGCTGTCGCACGTCACTCACATCCCGCAGCCGTCACGACTCGTCACTAACCCTTCTTTATGATTCACCCTCAGCCTCTTTGGGCAAGACTTGCCTTCTTCGTATCGCCATCCTGCAATGCGGGATTGTCAATCCTAAGCAATCACTCTGCCTCAGCTCTTTCCTCGACTCTCTGTTCTGAACGTACGGGAGGGGTGGCTCCGGGCATAGTCTGATGTCACTGCAGTGCCTCTGACCGGGAGGTCTTGGGGTTAGAGTCACGACGGTGTTGGCAGGATTTTCGACACTAGCGAGACAGGTGGGTCGAATTCAGCAGCTATCTGGAAGATAATAACGACCAGCTGCTCTGATCGGTAGTTTTCCGTGGTTTCTCCGGTCAATGCCAGGCGAATGTCGGAGCAGGATCCTACCAAACGGGCCACGGGCAGCGCGCGATCTTTCCTTCCCCTTCCCTTGTCCTATGCTCGCCTCTTACACGCACTTTCATTTCACATGCACTACAATACCAAACATGTCGGTCGGGAGCTTAGAGCTTGTCCCGGCTAGAGGGGTTGCCCCGTTGGTGGATGATACCTCGTTGGGGTTAACCCCGCTATACTGCGATTTTTGTTGGAAGAGCTCTCAAGATAACTCAAATCCCATCTTCGCGATGGAATATGTCACGGCATTTCGTATCATTCACAGTCGTTCCGCTAGATTTCGCACGATCGCGACCGTATGAAGCAGTGCTTGCGATCATGCGACTTCTACCGGCAAGACCGAGAAAAGACGCGAAATGCCGTGACATATTCCATCGCGAAGATGGGATTTGAGTTATCTTGAGAGCTCTTCCTACAAAAATCGCAGTATAACCGACGGTAGGTCGGTGTCGGATCTCGCCATCCAGCAGTGCAAGATCACCCCTATCAAGATCCCTAGTAAAACGTGCACTACACTTTCGGGACAAATGACCTTAACCGTTGACTCGTCGGAATCATTAGAAATCAAATAATCAACCTGGACGTACGCCCTCCCTGTTGACGGCTTCTAGTCTCTATATTGCTGCCTCACTGTCTCTTTTAATACATAATCAGTGAGTATTACACACTATAATTAATTATATCGTATCTTAAACAGCCCTTTGACTGCCCTGAAGCTTCCCTTGTCAACGTAATTCATCGAATCTGTTTAGGTGCTTTTGTACCTAAGTTGACATTTCCGACATCGCTGTGATCTCCATCTCGTTCAGCTCCACGCATGAGTGCACCTATGTGCACTCACGAAAGTGCACGTGCACATTCACATAACCACGCCCACGTTCTCCCTCAATAACGGGCTCCTCCCCTCCTCGTTTCCGTAACCAACCAGGGGGAACGTTGACCTCTCTTCAAAAAACTGTTGACTAAGCAGCAGTTATGACGTATAAAGTTCAAAGTGATTGAACTAAATGTCTTGCTCATTCCACTATCACACAGTTTAAAATAATTATTATAAAATCATAATTTTGTTTCTTCGTATTTATGTACAACATAAAATGGCGAATTACGTAATCTAAATTCCCATATTGTACTAGCGAAACTGCATTTCCAATGTATGCATCACTGTCGCATTCCTCATCTTCAGGAACTTTGCAGCATTCCACACTCACTTGCGTGATTTCTCTCTCGACCATACATACAAGTATTTGAAGTGCACTAATTAACTCCGTTGCGTGCCGTGCATTCAAACCACTCAAATCAACAGGCAGCTCGATTTTTCTTTCTCTCCTCCTCGCAGCCCCCTCTCTCTGTCAGTGAATCACCACTGCACAGCACCGCACCGCACCGCACCCCTTCTGCAGGCAGTGAGGTATGCGCTTCTGAATGAGCTGCGTACCGATGAAGGGAAGGCCGCATCAATGGGTAAATATGAAGAGCAGTCCAAGCAAAATTGATGCTTTGGCTATCCCCATATGGAAGTCCTACTTTTCACCACTCGGTTACACGAGTTTATGTTGAAAAGAAGAACGAAATAATATTTGATAGAAAATGGTGTGGAGTTTGCGATGTTTGCATCATAGAAATACATTTGAGGCGTTGGTTTTACATCGTAGGTTTGATTTGAGCATAAAGCCTTTTTGGACGCATTGCGGCCATCTTCAGTGCAATTCTGAGGACCTCCGTCCTAACAAGAAAGCCGAGAGAGCGGACTTCGAGGAGGAGAGACTGTCTTATCTGGACGGAGGCCCACAGCAGCCTCAGAATTGCACTGAAGGTGGCCGAATTGCACGAATACGGCCGAAAAATATTTGTGGTCAAATAAAAACTTACGATGTAAAACCAACGCCTCAAACGTATTTCTATGAAATAATATTTACTGACGGGTACACATTCATGAAGCTACTATAGATAACAGAAAATGAGTTGTCTGAGTGGATTTCGTCAATTCGGTGAGTGACTGCACCTCCGCATGTACACAGCCACGAGGACGTAGGTGAGCGGTGGGGAAGGCCCCGCCCCTGAATGCTCAAAGGCCTCGTGGGCGCCGTGAGACACGCTGCGCTGCGCTGGTCCTGTGTGCGCAGCCCTGCGGCGCGTGCGGTTAGCCGCAAGCCCCGCAGCGGCGCTCGCCCCCGCAGCCATCGCGCGCGCCGCCCGCTCGCGTCCATCAGCCCCGCCCCCACCAACGCCCCCGCCCCCGCCCCCGCTCCTGCCGCCGCCACCGACCCCGTCCTCGCCCCCGACACCACCATCGCCACCATCGCCACCCACCACCCCCACCCCGTCCCCCGCCGCCAACACCGCCGCCGCCCCCGGCTCCGCTGCCACCAACGCCAACGCCCCTGCCAACGCCCCCTCCACCGCCCCCGTTCCCGTCTCCGCTCCGCCCCCGCCCCCGCCACTGCCACCGCCCGCGGCCATCGCCCACTCTACCCGCTCGCGTCCATCAGCCCCGCCACCGCCACCACCCCCGGCTCCGCCACCGCCACCGACCCAGCCACCGCCACCGCCCTCGCCAAGGCACCCGCCCCACCCCACCCCGTCCCTGCCTTCGCCCCAACCCAACCCCACCCCGTCCCCGCTCTCACCCCCGCCACCGCCAGCGCCACCGCCCCGCCAAGGCCACTGACCCGCCCCCACCCCGTCCCCGCCCTCGCCCCACCCCCACCCGTCCCCGCCATCATCCCCGCCACCGCCCCCATCCCCATCCCCTTCCCCATCCCCCGCCCGCCCGCTCCTCCTCTCCCCGCCCCTGGTCACACCGCGCTCAGTTTTCCCCGCCACTGCAAGAACCAACATCAACATATCGAAATAATATTGTCAGTTACCATCATTCGTAGTTTCATTAGAAAGAAATTAATTGTCGTTTCCCTCAATTGCAGAGTTCTTTAGCGCATTAACAGAAGCACCGACATAATTATTGTTACCTTCTTGTCAAGCTGCGAACATTAAATTCCCCGTTCTAACTCAGTGTTACTGTCACACGTCTCCACCTGCCCATCATACGCGCAACACTAACGTAAGTACGACCTTCAATCATCTATTCTAACAGCTTCCTTAATGACCATTCGCCGTAGACCACTTCCCCTTCTCTCGGTCTCTGGGGCTTATACGCAGACTTGCTGTCGTTTCTTCTCGCATGTGAACTACAATCCCCTCCTCCCTCGAGTTCCACGTCTCGCTCACTCCCTTCTACCCGTTTCAAGTTCCACCAATTGGATTGGACCTCTGGTGACCTCCAAGTGCAAACTCTTGTGATCCATGCTTGCGACCTTCTCCTCCCCCATTTTTTCTCACCCTCCATCCTCAGTTCGTACCTAACAATGTGATTCAGCCCTTCGAATTTCTTGATAAATTATTCCTTCTGTTCTCCCTTATTTTCTGTTTAAAAAAATAAAATCCAATGCTGCATATTGACTTTCGACGTTTTCTCTCACTCGCAGTTCCACTTTTGTGCCTCGCCCTTCGCAGTGCCACGTGGTAAAATTCCCACCGGTTTCCATGTCCTGCCCCTCCCATTTGCTCGCATCGCGTCGCGTCGCGTCGCGTCGGCCGCCGCGGCCCTGGCTGTGGCCTCCGCCGCAGAGCCCACGGCTCCCGCTGTGCATCGGAGGGCGGCGGCGGGCTCCTTGGGGGCGGCGGGGGAGGGTTCGGCCGCCATCGGGACTCGCCTGTGATACGCGCCACCTGGCGGCACCTGCCACGCCGCTCGCCACTCTCCCCCCCCATCCCCACGTGCGGCGCTTGGCGCTATTGAGCTCGCACTCCTACCCATCCTCTCCTCCTTTACGCCACTCGCACACTCGTACATGCACGCTCGCAATCGCGCACTCGGTCGTTTATCACTCGGTCGTTTATCACTCGGTCGTTTATCACTCGGTCCTTTATCACTCGGTCGTTTATCACTCGGTCGTTTATCACTCGGTCGTTTATCACTCGGTCGTTTATCGCTCGGTCGTTTATCACTCGGCCGTTTATCTCTCGGTCGTTTATCACTCTGTCGTTTATCACTCGGTCGTTTATCATTAGGTTGTTTGTCATTCTACATTTATCACTCGTACATTTACACTCATATATGCACACTCGCACACTTGTACATGCACCCTCGAATTCACACTCGTACACTCGCAATCACATACTCTCAGTCTCTCCCACTCACACTCGCACTCGAGCATTCGCATTCGCACACTCGTCCGTGCACACTCGCACACTCGTATACACATTCACACTCGTCCTCGCGCACTCGCACACGCATAAGTAAAAGCACTCGCCCAGCCCCCATCACCGCACTAGCCTTCTCACTTTCATTCGCTGTCGCAATCCGTTTTGCATTCGTATTCCCTTTCTTACTCGCCCTGGTATTCTACTGCTCATTGGCACTCGCCTGCTTGCTCACCTGCTCACTCGCACTCACACTCGCACTAGTACTCATCATCCTTCTTCCACTCCTTTTTGCACTCGCCCTCGCCCTTTATTTTTTTTTTTTTTGTAGCAGAATTTCATAGTTTTGTTAGCTTTGAATTTTATTCCTATTATTTTTTCTCGTTGCAACGCTTCTTTGGTTACCTCGCTCGCACTTTAAAATTAAAACAAAAAGAGAGTGGAGGTTTTTTCTGAAATGAAAATACGAGTAATATTTTAAAAACGTAATCCCCCACCAAAACCCATAAATGTCATGAACAAGAAGTAATATTCCAGTAAAGTATCTTGTTGTTCTGTTGGATCAAAAATTAACTTAGCCATCTCATATTCAGGCAATAGCTATACACAACACAAACATTTCGAAATAATATCCACTAATAAATTTCAAATCTTCCATTAACATAGCAAATGGTTCTCTGAAATGCAAATCAATAATTCAACCGTCTCTGACTTAGGCCTGTCATTTGAAACAATTTCAAGTGATGGAAAGTAAATTCATACGCAGAATTATTAAACTCATTGGTTTATTCCGGATGCATATATTCTCAGAGACCTTTTGAACCAATTGAACCTTTTGACCAATACATCAATACTAACCAAAAATTTCTCGAGTCTCTCCGTGCGCAAATACACTTGGCCCAGGTAAAACAAACAAAATTCGAATGTAAGTTTGAAATATCCAAAGAATATGCTCTGCCCACCATGAACAGTCAATTCAAAAATAAAATTAATAAATGGTATTAAAGTTACCAATGAAGGGGGAAAATCACAATTTCATAATTTTTAATTTCATTAAAAATTCAAAATATTTCAATAAATAATTTTTAAAATATAACTGCACGTTAAAATGATTGCGAAGTACGCAGATGATCAATTATTAATAGAATCTTCTGTTGATTTCAAAGCCCACTTATTCAAAATATGTATGCTTCATAACTAGCTGTAGGGCAGATGCCATTAAAATAACTACTTAGTATAAAAGTAACTTTCTCGTCGTTTGTGAAAAAACTCCCTTCAGAATTCACCATCTTCGCGTCTTTTCTTCCAACTTGAAGGTTTCACTCGAGTTGATGGCCTTCTCGAGCATCGTGTTTTTAGAGAAAAGTTCAACAAACAAAAGTGCGGTTCTCTTCACCGAAAGCAGTTGCAAAACTTAACTATTTCGCCGGGACGGTTTTACAGGACTCGTGGTTTTCCAATTCCTTCTTATTGAATGCAAATTGCATTTATTTCTTTTGAATTTGCATTGCTGCTGTTGTATAACTGCAACTGCAGCGATAACGTTGTGGTTTGCTGATGAGATCTGTGTTATCGCCATTGAAATCGTACTTGAACGAATCCCGTACTTAGATAAAAACAAGGACGAGCTCTCGTTCTCAGTAGATACGAACGTGTATCTTTGAAGAGCGCTTAAGCGTTGTTTGTTTTCGTTTGCGAGTTTTCCACTCGACTTGGAGCGCGCGCGCGTCGCATGTTTGCTTTCGCGTGGCGTGCGGCGCGGCGCGACTCAAGGCACGTCGAGCGCACGGGAAGCACGGCCGGGAGCGCCGTGCACGGCCGATTCCGCTCATTAGGGGAATAACGGCGCACGCCGCTGCAGGCGCGCGCGCTCCCACGCGGCACACGGCACGGGCGCGTCAGGCCCGCCGCCCGCCCCAGCCCTCTCACCTCGAACCTGCCCACGCGCCGCGTTTCACCCCTTTCGCCTCGTCCAACCCTATCCGCCTCGTCCCACCCACACACCTCGTCCCGCCCCACACACCTCGCTTCACCGTATCCACCTCGTCCCACCTCACACACCGCGTCCCACCTCATCCAACCCCACACACCTCATCCCACCCCATACACCTCATCCCACCCCACACACCTCGTCCCACCCCAACCACCTCGTCCCACTCCACTCACATCGCCGTGCCACCCACCTCGTCCCCCAACCCACCTCGTCCTCCACCCACCTCGTCCCCCTCGACCACCCCATCTCGTCCCACTCCATCCATCTCTTCCCACCCCACTCTCCTCATCCCCCCACCCACCTCGTCCCACCCCACCCCCGACGTCCCCCCCCGCCCACCTCTTCCCACACCATTCATCTCTTTCCACCCAACCCGCCTCGTCCCACCCCACCCACCTAGCTTCACCCCATCCTATCCCATTTCGTCTCGCCTTACTCACCTCGTCCCACCTCTCGCACCGACCCCCGTCCCACCTAACCAACTCGCTTCGCCCATCTTACCTCATTCCATCCCAGTATCTTTGCTCCATCTCGCTCTCATTCTCCCCCTTGTTTCTTCCATCTTTCTGTTCGTCAGACCCTTATTTTTCTAATCCCATTACTATTTGCTTCAATTGCTTTTCCTCTTTTCCTGTCTCTGCCTTCTCTTCCACTTCCTGTGCCCTCGCCCACCTGAGGAAAGGGATTGGCGGAGGCGGTGGGAGGGAGACGCGATGACGTTTGCCCTGGGGCCGGGGGCGGCGGAATCCCGCGGGAGGCGTGTGAATCGAATCCTGCCGAATGAGATTATTATAACCGACGAGATTCGTCGTAATTAGATTCGTCGTGATGCGCGACGTCGCCGCGGGCGCGCCCGCTGCCGGAGAGGTAAGCAGGCACCTGGAAGAGGGGCTGTAAAGCGAGAGGTGAGGAGAGGAGGGGTGAGGAGGGGTGAGGTGAGGGGAGGTGAGGGGAGGTGAGGGGAGGAGAGGGGAGGAGAGGGGAGGAGAGGGGAGGAGAGGGGAGGAGAGGGGAGGAGAGGAAGTAACGACGTAAGTACAGTAAGTGATCAAAAGTATCCGGACACGTGGCTGAAAATGACTTACCAGTTCGTGGCGCCCTCCATCGGTAATGCTGGATGAGATTCAATAGGGTGTTGGCCCACCCTTAGCCTTGATGACAGCTTCCACTCTCGGAGGCACACTTTCAATCGGGTGCTGGAAGGATTCTTGGGAAATGGCAGCCCATTCTTCACGGAGTGCTGCACTGAGATGTATCGATGTAGGTCGTCGAGGCCTGGCACGAAGTCGGTGTTTCAAAACGTCCCAAAGGTGTTCGATAGGATTCAAGCCACAACTCTGTGCAGACCAGTCCATTATAGAGATGTTATTGTCGTGCAACCACTCCACCATATGTAGTATGAGCAGGAGCTCGATCGTATTGAAAGATGCAATCCCCATACCCGAATTGCTCTTCAACACTGGGAAGCAAGAAGGTGTTTAAAACATCAACATAAGCCCGTGCCGTCATAGTGCCACGCAAAACAACAAGGGGTGCAAGCCCCCTCCATGAAAAACACGACCACACCATAACACCATCTCCTCCGTGCACGGATACTTTTGATCACATAGAGTATGTAGGCCCAAGAAGTTACAGGAGGCTTCACTGGAAACATTATTTTTTTTCTATTTAATTGTCACCTCTCTGACACGTTTATTGGAACGTCAAACACGACGGAAGGTTTTTACTTTGATGTCCACGCTGTGAACTTATTCCTATGTAGCATACGCTTTGAATAATTCACTCATTAATTTTTATAGCGCCTACTTTTGAGTGGTGTCGACTCTGCCGGAGCTGTACATGAGCTGACGGTGGACGTTCGACGAAACTGAAATTCGAGTATTTTTGAAGTTTGAATTTTCTGAGCAGAACAGCGTAGATTGGTATAACGTATGTCAGTGCTCAAACTTTCTGTTTAATCAATCGTCAACAGTTACGCCACAGAACACTCAAAATTAAACAATTCTCCTTTGAAGCAATATAAAGGTTTTGAAATGTTACTTACGTTGTCAGTCTAATTGTGTATCAATAAAAAAGAAATACTGCGTAGTTATCATTTGGAAAATATTTATGTGGTCTTGTGCAAGTACCAAGAGTACATTTCGCGCATTTTTACTGAGAGATCTTCATAACCATTCCATTTTTGTAAACACTTTACGTAATCGAGTAATTTATTATCAACGAACAAACCATCCAAGGCGAAAAAAGTATAACCCATCTCGGTACGACGTTCTTCCTCCTTCAGTTCTTAAGACCGTACATTCCGAAGTTTTCTACATCGGAAGCGTATAATTAATGATTTGTTCACAGTGACGTAAGTCTATTCGTTTCTCTTCCGGTGTTCGCTTTCCAAACTCAAGCGTTAATAGCTACATTACTAATTTCCAGTGTGCGCAGAAATTGAAAGAAAATTATGCAGCCACCGGCCATGTTAGAGGTATCTATTACTTTGTTACAAACCCAAAACTTCGTGGAAAATACAAAAAACATTCAAACAGTTTATACCAGTATTTTGACTGAAATATGCAAATATTTGATTTCATTACTCCGCAATTTCTCATATTGGATGTTATACAGCGATTTTCTTAACTGTGCCCCTGACGGGAATCAACTGTTTCGCTGCAATCCAATCGGGAGCTTGTATATCGCCGCAGTGACATCACTATGGTGACCTTCAAGCTCCCGATTGGATGAAACCTTCAACAGCTGATTCTTGTCCGGGCACAGTTAAGAAAATCGCAGTATATGACTGGATTCTCCTACTCGGTGCGTCAGTGCTTACCACACAGCTGATGTCATGAGACGAGGAAGAAAAAAACTTCAGTACTTACGCATGCAGTTTCAGGTTAGCCAATATTTGCTGCTGCAGGATTTCATTTTCCTTTCACTCAAGTTTTTTTTTTTCTGTAGCAGGCCACTATTTTTCTTGTATTTCCGTATTAGAACGTAAACGGAAATGTTATTTTTGCTTTCCATTTGTGCTCTACCCCATAACACAATGCAAAGTTGTTGCTAATATTTACAAACTCACTTGTCCCACCACTCCCATTTATTTAACATCCTTCAACATCCGTTTTGAAACGATGATAAATTAGGAATGAGAGCTTATGTATGAACGTTAATAACAATAAAGACAGAAATTGTTTGGAAATATTTCAGAAACAAATTCATATAGCCATGATTCAGTCTTCCCCAAAACTAAGACGTGCCTTTGGGGAATTTGTACAATTTCTGGATTATGAATCCGTTCTCTATTTGCGTGTAAATAATAGAAAATTAAGAGAAACCATGATTTCTTGGAGAAAATCCCAACACGATTGTCGGGATCAACGTCCTCGATGTGTTCGTAATGCAGCTGCACATTAGCGTAGGATATTACGAGATCAGTGGCCGCGGTGCAGTCAGGGAAAAGAAATTCAAGCGGGCGTAGAGCGTGCAGCGTGGCGAGACAGCGGAGCGTAGCGAATTCAGGAAGAAGGAAGTGAAGCAGAGCGGAAACGGACCGTTGGCTTGGGGCCGAGGAAAAGGTGGCGCTGTTTGATATGACGTAACAGCGCATTCCCGAGCAAAGTGTCTCAGGGCGTAGCGCACTGACTTCGCATTCGGAAGGCTCGGGTTCAATCACCGTGCCGGCCATCCTGGCCGGGGTTTTCGTGGTTTCCCTCGGTCATTCAGACGAATGTTGGGATGATTCTACTGTAAGGCGGCGATAGCGAAACCGACGTCGCCAGCCGAATTCGTTAACTTCGTGAAGCCAGGAAGGTGAAGCGAATTCGAGACGTCGCGGGTTCCTGGTTGGGTGACCGACTAGGAACCCCGGGATCTAACGACGCCGAGGCCAATTGCCCTTTCTTCTTTGGTCCTGGTCCCTTCTATTGACGGACTCAATTGGGTTTTCTTGAGAGGACTTAATCAGGATAGTTTCCCGTTGCTTTCTCTGAATTGGGACGGGACGTATAATGGGTAAATACAAATACAAACTGCGCATTGTAGCATTGAGAGAGCAAGTAGGTGACGCGAAGAAAAGTGTTAGAATGATTGCGTAGGCTTCCGCGGCCGGAGTTTGTATTGTCTAGGCTATCCGGGATGAGCCGAGGAATCAGCTGTTTCGTTGCCATCCAAACGGGGACTTATATTTCGCGACAGTGACGTCACTATGGTGACGTTCAAGCTCCCGATTGGATGAAACCGTCAACAGCTGATTCCTGTCAGAGGCAAAGTTACGAAAATTGCAGTATACTGGCCCGCGGATGGCGTAAGAAAATCGCAAGGTGAGCGGGAGCCTCCTCCAGAGCGAGAGCTTGTCAGCGCTCGTCTCTTAGCGCCGCGCGGGGATGATTCCCTCCGCTCCGTTGCAGCGGCGTTGGCGGCGGGCGGTGACGTCGCGGGCGGAGGCAACGGCCTCCCGCGGAGCGAGATGTATCCGGCGGAAGGAAAGAGCGCGAGAGGAGAGGGGGCGGGGGCGGGGGCGGGGCGCGCTGTCGATGTAAATCGTGTTTGCGCGGGCGAGCTTGATTCGGCGCTCGACGACGAGGAGGAGGCGGCGGCGGCTTGCGGAGAGACGGAGAGAACGAAAACACGCAGACGCTCGGCCCCGTCCACCTGTTTTCGCGCCTTGCCTTCCCCTCCCGACCTTTCCCTTCTCCTTCCCCGTTGTTCTCCACGCCCTCTCCCGCTCTCTCCCTTTTCCCCTCTCTCGTTCTTTTCCTCCCCTCTCGCCCCCTCCCTTTCACCCTCCCTCGTTCTTCTCCTCCCCTCCCGCCCTCTCCCTTTTAACCTCCCTCGTTCTTCTCCTCCCCTCCTGCCCCCCTTGTCCCTTCCTCGTTCGTCTCCTCCCCTCCCGCCCCCTCCCTTTCCCCTCCCTCTCTCTTCGCTTACCTTCCTCTCCTCGTCTTTCTCCAATCTTCTTCCGGCCCTATCCCGCCCTCTCTCTCCTCCCCTCCCCTACCTGAACCTTTCCTCTCTTCCTTGCTCCTGTCTCTCTTCTCTCTCTCTCTTCCCTGCCCTTGTCTCTCTTCCACGTCCCGTCATACAAATGACAAAACGTTTCGTATGTAGTTTGCGACCTGTTTTCAAGTGCTGAAAATTGTTGAAAATACAGTTTCAATGAATAATATATTGTATATCAATTCCCCAAAGTACCACCTAAAACAAGGGTAAATCAGAAATTGGTAATATTTACGGAAATGTTTTATTTTTTCACTAATACGTTATAGCTTGTTATTGCCTTCGATACAGAGATCGATATACACTGCATAACTCACCTGGATCGAGAGGACCGTGGTGATGAGGGAAATATGAAAACTTGAATGATGCCACATGTTTCCTTACGTATGAATTACTAAAGGGAAATATGAAAAGACAAATCGAGTGATGTTAACATCTAGCTAATTAGTACATAAATAAATAGGAATCAATCAAATAAAATCATGTACGCACCACGGCCGTTAACTGGTTGTAATGATCTCGGGCCTTTTTGTCGCCGCTCGATCATTAGAACCGTTATAACGCCCTTGGTGCGTAAAGAACTATTATCCCCTAGTGCTAAGGGGGCTCCTTTCGAAACGTTCAGGAAGGCCCCCTCTCCCTCTCCTGTGCGCATGCCTTGTCTATGTGTATCGTATACTAAGAGCAATTCGACGACGGCTGTTGCAGCAAATCGACGCGAACAAGGACGGCGTGGTGACCATCGACGAGCTGGTGGAGTGGTGCTCGCGGGACGAGCAGATCCTGCAGTCCCTAGACACGCTGGACACCGTCTTGTGATCCCGCCGCCTCGGTGTCCCTTGCTGTCCCTTGCGTCGGTCGCGGCCGGCGGCGGCGGCGGCAGCGGTGGCGGCAACGGCAGCGGCGTCTCCGGCCTACTAGTTGCGCATCGCCCGGCCGTGCTCTGCAAAGCACCGCGCCCTGCCCCGCTCCGCCAAAGAGCGCTCTCACACACGCACGTACGCCCTCGGACCACTTTTTTGTATTCCACGGTGGCGGGAATGGGAAACTTAGTTTCTTTTTCGTGATTTTTTTTTTTAATTATTCGTGCGTATCTGTTTCTCTATGTCTATCGGACATTCTCGCTACGCCGTCGTGTTGAATCAGTCTCAAGAGAACTCGTGTAACTCTCGTCGATGTACGTTCGCACATACGTGTTATTTGGGTGCGCGTTCACAATGATTCTCGTACCGGAGACTGTTCGGCTTCCACGTCTGTGCTTCGTTTCTTTCCGAACGTTCTTTTCAGAGAGTGAGGTTCGCAGATGTCACGGGAGCTGCTTGCCGTGAGTCGAGCGTGAGTGCGAATCTGGAGGGCGAAAGATATTGGCTTTGCTGCTATGTCTACGATATGTGCGGGCCAGCGGGCTTCCGTATTCAAGTCTGCCCGATCTCAGTTTTCTGCGTTCTTTCACTACTTGTCGATGTTTGCTGGGATTTCTTTTCCAAGCGTTCTCGCCTAAATGCATTGCGTGGATGAGTTTTTTGTATCTTCACATTAGTGGACTGTGAGATTTTTTAATTTATCTGTATCTGTACATCAATGAACATGCTTTAAAATAATCATCGAAAAATAATTTGTTTAGAAAAAAACATTGTTAAACTCGAGGAAATCCGTACTATGTATGTTGAATGTAACAGTGCTAGCGCTCTAGCTTCCAAATATGGAATTTGCATTGACCCACTTTTCCACAAATACTACTTAATTTATAACTGCTCTTCACATATCGTTAGATGTTGCCATGTGGCATATGACATGACCTCTTGTATGTAAGAATGGGCTGAAGTGTGAGGGAGATATCTTTTTATGTTAAGACTTTTTAACAAGATAAAGCTACCATCCATTTCCTGAGTGCTGTGAAATTGTCACAAACACAAGTACATTTGTAGCTCTTATAAGAAAGCTCATAGATGTTTCATTGTGAGGATATCGACAGATAGACCTATATTTGAGTAGCTCTTTTTCTAAATAGAATAATGAAGAAACATATTGAATTATCTTCCCCATTTAATAAGATCAGATCATTTTTAAGATTGAAGTCCTTGACAAATGTATCCACAAATGAGGTTTAGAAGGGATTACATTTTGAAGGAGCTACATTTAAAATTAAAAATAAAAAATTATTTTTTCTCTTCTTTTTTTCTCTCTCCTCCACCTTGTAAATGATAATTTACAGATTGGATGTAAACTTCACTCAGAAATGGAGATGAATGAAAAATTGCCACATGACTCAGGGAGTGCTTATAAAATTGAATCGTTCACTCTGAAGAGATCTTTACCCTTTTATTTGTTATTTTGGTGACTGAATTACTTTCATATTTGTAGAGAGCTTGTCCTAATTTTTAAATAAAAATGATGCACAGACCATGTCTTAAACTCAAATTTTTTTGTAGGCTAGAATTTTACTTCACGACTTACACTGTTGAAATAATTTTTTAAATATCTTTGTAAATAAATGCTTGTTTTGTAATAGATTACAAAAGGCAGACTGCTGTTCTGCTAAACTGTGTTACAACATGTTAAGAATATTTATTTTCCTTAATCTTTCCTCCAATAAGATGTGAGGAAGCATAGTCAGCCATTTGGAAAGAGGGAAATTTGTAAGTTGAACATGAATCCAGAGCATTTTTGTGGCTACTCTATTTGAGAATACAGAAAATTATTCTTTTTCTTCTTGTTATTAATAAGAAGCAATTCTTTCCTTTCTTGACTTTAGTGCTCACACATTCTTTTTTAATATCATTCTGTAATACAGAGGATAGGATAAGTTTACTCTGATATATTGAAGTTGAGATGAAATCATTTCACTCAAGAAAGAATGCAATGAAATTAAAAAATTGACTCATTTGTAATGGATAATTAAAAACATTTACCTCCAGACAATGTTTCTCAGCAGTTTTCCTCTTCACATCCAGTATCATGTTTTACTAGAAAAGACTGCCTGTGGCCACTATCATCTCATTTTCTTCACACAATTATGTCTGTAGGAATCGCAAACCTACTGCTTGCTGTCAATAAAATAATCTTAATTTCATAGGCCCAAAGAGCTATTGTCAAAGAAACAAACATCTTAAGGAACTCTATGGTTCAGATTTTTAGCACATACTGATAAAAAAAAATTAGAAAAACTAATTTTGAGAAAAAAAATTGGTAACTGAATGAAGATATTGTGTCAATATGTAATATTAAGAGTGGTAGAAAAAATTTAACCATTGACTAATTTAACTTCTGCACAAAGCAGTCTTTACACAACTTTACTTAGAAAACTTACAAATAGCCAACAATATTGTTTTGTAATAATCAGACATGGAGTAACCAACTGTGAAAAAGACTGACTTTTTAATGTTTTTTTTATTATTATTATTTATTTTGATGAATCCAACATACAGGAAGCTATCTCCTACATGTGTGCACACATGAAGTTAAGTTTGTTGCATGAATAATTGGCTTTTGAACTTCATGCAACAAAGTGAAGTCACCTGATCTTAATATTAGGTACTGAGATATTGCTTTTTCTTTTTTCTGCACTCCATGTAAAAGCAAATACTTTTGTGAGATCCTCTCGGTTATCTAAAAGTAAAAAAATATTTTATATTATTTTTTTCCTAATTGTTTCTTAAAATATTTTACAACTTATCAAACTTACAAATTCTCAACTTTTTTTATTTAATGCAGCTTTACTTTCATCTCATTGCAACTCACAATTATTTAAAAATAAATTATAACCATTTTTATCATAATTTGCTTTGAAATGAATGTGGTTATCATCATAAGTAGCCCAAATGCCTCTAGATACATGCTTGATTTACCATATTGCTCCTGTGTGTAAAGAGTTTACAATTGCTAATTGCTTAATTTGTAACATTTTATGTAAACCCATGAGCGCAACGAACATAAACTATGCTCTTAAGTCTTCCTAATCCTATCCCCCACCACCATAAATTTAAGGTCCCTAATAACCACGATTTTTATCACAGTATTACAATATATTTTTAAAATTAATTGTATAACTTAGAATTGGAATATATGGTAAGATTTTTTATAAACGCAGTAATGTAATGAGAACATGAACAATTTGCCAGTGTTGTTGGTTGTTGTACATAAGAAAATTATGAGTGTATAATAAAGATTTGTGTTGTTGAACAGAGAAATCATTCTGCATTTTTACATAGATTATTCACAATTTCATTATTAAGTCAACTGTGAAAACACAAATAATTAGATATTAGCCTCAGAGAAACTTTTTCAATATTTTTACTGCAAAAGAAGTGTATGGTTGTAAAATTCCTTGGACACATAATTGAAGAAATATGTCTCAAACTATTGCACAAGACATATTGGTTGAATTACCAAATATCTCACAACTAAAACTATTTAATTTCTTGAAGTTAGTAGGTATAAAGAATTTCTTTTGATCAATGTATCATAATTCTGTGAAATTCCTAGAATGTTAGAATCTTCCAAAAAATGTTCTTAATAGTTTTACATACATCTCACCAACGTATCTTTCCAGAAACTCAATTTCAGAATCGGAGAAATTTTGATGGTTGTACGTGGAAACTTTTGTAAGTGCAACTTGTCACTGAATTTCTCTCCATTGGCATCAGGACTATTTAAATGACTGTACATAAATCAACTTAATATGTATATTTTGTTTGTTGAGTATGCAGCACTTGTAAATTAAGTAGAAAGATTAAATAAATTGAAAAATGTAGAATACAGAGCAGGAAAGTCCCATTATTAAGTAGATTATTCTTCTTGTTGCAAAACCACTTTTTATTCATATTGTGGTTCAAAATCTGCATGTTGTAGATAAATGACCTGTTTTCGTATCCTAAAATTGTAAATAGTAACATAAATAAAATATCATTATTTTCTTGAGATCAAAATCACCAAACTTTTCAAATATCTTACTATATTCTAAAGTTCACTGATATGTAAATACTATTCTCATTGCTTCTCTTAACTTGATCATTAATGTTGTTCTTGTAACAGCATCATAGTTCAGACATCTGTAGAATGCGTTCACCTCCAGACTGTCAGATAAACTTGAATTCAGTAGTTATTGTTTAATGACTGTTGCATTTATCTATCTATTAGTGCATTAATATTTTGGCTGAGAATTTCATGTTCAGATCACATTAAACACTATTATGTTCATTCTTACATTTCTTCATAATTTTATGATATTTAAAACATTTTCTAAAATTTTTTTAAAATAATTCTTGAGTTCTAGTTCTAGTTTTTAAATAATTCCTGAGTTCTCCACTAGAACCCAGTTGAATTCAACTGTTCGTCAAGTGGGTAAATTGGGACACAATTGTAGTTCGAAATATTCTCCATTCGGGGCAGTTCTCTGTGATAGTATTTATTTCCTAAAAACTGTTTGACATTTGGAGAATACACCATTATAAAGAGACATTCTGGTGGCTAGAGACAAAACCACAGGTGAACAACATTTAAAAATTATGAATTACCATATACCCTGTCTAGGAAAGTGTCCTTCAGCATGCATTCTTGGGAAATTTAGACATTCCCTTCCTTTACATACCTCTGACATTTCTTGTTAGAAGAAAAGGAATTCATGCACATTTGTCATGTTTATTACTTGCATTGTGCTTGCAATGATCTTTGTAGAGTATTTTTGTAATTATCTGTACATAAAACATTCTCTGTAACACCCCTTCTACAAACTAAAGCATTTTTCTTACAATAACAGAAGTTTCTTTCTTCAGTTGCTTTGGCACTGCATTGTATTAAATGTTTCATTGGGATTGTGAGGTATTTAATACCTTGAATAATTGTTGTATCAATGTTTTGATAATACCTTGTTCCTTGCACTATGTCATTTAATTATACTTTGATTACTTTTCAAAGCAAATGGGCAGATTAATATTGCAGCAACCTCAGAATTTTAATCTCAATAGAAGGCAGGTATTGATAATTTTCAAATTTGTGAATTTTTTTACCTCCACACTGATAATGGACACAAAGTACGAGCCAGGGGAAGGGGCTCATTTCCATTATTAGGTAGTTGTAAAATAATTACTAATTAATTAAACAAAATATTATTTATTATGTACTGATAATATGACTTATGAGCACATTTACGACACAATAATGTTGTTTATTAAAGTGTTTTGAACAGAAATGAATTCTCTTGCTTGCTCTTTGATTAATCATCAACTTACTTTTTGGGTGGAAGTTAAGATTCATTGAAATTTCTGTATGCCTCTCAAAAATATTTAAAACATTTCTGCCCATTATTTCATGACCAAATTTTCCACTTTCAACATACAAAATTTGAAATTGTCTCACATGAAACATGAAATGCTACTGTTTAGTTTCCTCAATTTTAAATGGAAGATACCATAGGATAAAGTCTGAAAAAGTGCATAATACAAGTACATGTAGCCATTAAAACAAAAGCTATATTAGAAAAGATGAAAGTTTTAAAGGTTTGCAAAATGTTCATCATTTTAATGGGTTTGCTTCTGATTCCTATCAAGTGTTATTTTGCTCATAAAAGTGTTTCAAACTTCATATTTATTTCTTCAGGTGAGATAATGCTCAGAATTTTGACTATTTCATAATTGGTTGCTTAATTTTGAAAGTGTGGCAAAAACATTTACACTTAGTTTTGTCAGATTAATTGTAATATGTATATTAGTAATTTACAATTTTAATCTTATAAACATCTAAAATAATCTTCTGTTCCTTGCTTGTCTTGCAGTGTTATTAAATTGTACCACCTTGATCATATATTTCTGACATTTCTCTCACTGTTAATGTAGATTTCAATTGTGTGTCCTTAAAATGATTAATTTATAATTTTTTAAGACTGTACTGTATCTTTGTTCATTCCACTATTCATAAATAATATGAAATTATTATATTAATAAAATGTTACTGATAATACCTGTAGTTTCTCTGACATTATTTTTTTACCTACAAAATGGTTTTAGGTGCTTCAAATGAAAACTAATGGTGCTACAACTGAACATTCTTTCTTGCATTATTTCTACATGTGTAAATTTCGACAATTCAGAGAGTTCAATGAAAATGAGACTTGTGCCATTATTTTAAGTACCTCTTCTTCTATCCTTGGCAAAAAAATTGAAGAACAAGTTTCAAGCTGTTTTTAAGAAAAAAAATGTTTAAACTTTTTAATTGCCCATATTTCGCGTTAAAATTACACGAAAACTAAACATATTTTCGAAAAAATGAACATTACCTTATTTCAATATCTGTCTTTAAAGAACAGATTTCATTAAAGAAAAAAAATATGTTTCTTCAATATTGTAGTTGTAGCACGACGACCCTAAAATTACACTTTTGCAATTTTCGAAACAATCAGAGATTTCAACGAACATGAGACTTGCGCCGTTTCTTATCCGTCCTTAACGCTATTAGAGAATAAAGTTTGATAAAAAATTTGGGGCCACTTTTTAGGAAACTTTGAAAATATTTTTGAAGCTTCATGTACCCTTCAAAATCTAAATATCTTTTTGAAGCTCCCAAAGTCTCGTTCAGATCGATCGAAGAATATAAAGTTGGGAGAAAATCGGCTGAATGGTTTAGGCGCTAACACACCACACAGACCACAGACAAACGTTTACTGTCAATCGATTTTTCGGTATCAAGGACCCAGAAAACATTGATTCTGGTTACACCACGGGTTAGAGGAAGTCATTTAATACATAATATTGAACATGATTTATCCTCTTTCATTACCAGGGCCAGGCAATAAGAGTTTTTCTGCCGGTAATTCGCCATTTTCCGGCGCACGATTACAGAACTTTCTCTTCTTACGAAGTAAGCGCGAGAGAGTAAAATGCAGAATACCAAGATAATTAAGAATATAAAGTATTGATGTTTCAGCAAAATATTTTCAAACATATTGATAAGAAAGATAATTTTCTTACGGTATTAGAAGAAAGTTATAGAAAAATTAGTCTATTTAGAAATAGTTTAGTAAACCTTTATATTGGAAGATGATTATAATTTTTACCCGAGAAATTTGATAGTATATTCTCATATGAGAAATAGAAGAAAGTTACAACTTTGATGAAAGGGCAGTTGGGAAATTAGTCACGGTCATGTTCAATAAGTGAAACAACCAAAAACTTTGAAGTATGAAATATTTTTCTTTTATCAAGCTCTATATGTTTAAAAACTATATACATAAGGATTATAATCATTCCCTTACTTAATGTATTAATTTCTTTTAAGTAATCAGACAGGCCCGGATTGAGCACGGAGCGGTCGCTCAGGGGACCCTGAAGTGAGGGGGGGGGTGTAAAATCCATAAAAACGCAAAGGAAGTCCAGCAAAGAACTGAGATAGGAAACAGAAAGAGAGGGAGGCAAAATAATGAAAAAGAAGGTCAAATGCCGTGTATTCCCTCACGTTCTCGTGAGCAAGAAGGGCTTCACGAGACTGTGACCCACAAAATTACATTAATATCGAGAATGCGCTCGAGAAGTAGCTATTAGAGAGTTTTTGCACCCTCAAACGTGAAGCACTATTGATCTTCTGCGCATGCGCAGATGCACTAAAGTGATGCGAAACTTGAACTGCGCACGAGCAGAAGATAGATAGTGATTACCGTTCGAGGTGGCAAAAACTCCCTACTCTATTAGCTAGTGGGAAGTTTTTGCACCCTCGAACGTGACGCACTATCAATCACGAGTGATAAAGAAAAATATTTTCCTGATAACGGGGGGGGGGGGCACACGAGAAAGTAAATTTGAATGACTGGAAGGGAGGGAATCATTAAAATGTGAAAATTCTCTTAATACTTGTGTATATAATTATATATTTTTTAATTACGTATCTTGTGTTAAAAATAGAAAATTTTATAAATATAATTCAGGTTAAAATTGAATAAATGAATGAATAAAATAAATTAATGTTCTCATTAATAATAACATATCATGTCTTTATTTTTTTAAATGTATTAAATTACCTATTAATTTCACAAAATTTTCAAATAATGATTAAACAAGGGAAGGCTCATTCAACTGCTATGACTCTGGTCTTGAAATTGACAAAACAAAATTCGTCATAACTGCATACATCAGGCTTTTCAACAAGTACCTTCAGAGATTTGTCATCCTGCAGTATGTTAGAGATTGAATTTTTTTTTTTTGTTCCCATGTAATCTTATGTAAAATAATTTTCTGTACACTATTGAGCATATTACACCACTAAAAAATTGTAACCTTTTATTTTACTCCATATCTCAATTGCAAATAAAGAACTTCAAATAAGATTGAGAAAATCAAAGTAAACTTCAACAAAAAATCTATTTACGTAGAAAATACCTCTGATTAATTTATACAAATAGTCAAGTGACTTTTCTTTTGAACCATTTTATGAATATCTTTCCAAGCATTCCACAATTTCCTTTCTAATTCTTTTGTACAACCATTCTTTTCTATTAAATCTAGCTTGTAAGTTTGGGTTTCACCCTCCTGATATATGAATGTTACTGTCTCATTTCTAGGACTTAATATTAGACTTAGTTTATCAAAAAGATAACTTATCTGCAATAAGCCAGTGGAAAATAGAATGGCAACTTTGTGCTGAAAGCATATCCAGTTAGTTACGTATGCAATCTCCAAACATTCTGACTTCTCTTCCTTGTTAGATGATATTTCTGATTCTTCTTGATGTTTAAAGAGATATGAAGAAAATTTATCATATAATTTAACCTTTCTCTCAAGTTTCTTGGAATATGAACTTCTTTTACATAATGTTTTTTTGCCTTCTTCATCTATGTACAATACACTGTTGTCAGGACAAAACAAAAGTTTTGAACCATCAATAAAAATTATTCCTGTACTCCCGTCATTTAATCTGTATCCAAAGCCATAATCATCAGAAAGATCAACCCAGGAACAAATCCATCTTGGTAATTGTGATACAGATACTTCGTTGCATTCATCCTTGTTTGGTTTGTCTTCCATATCAAAGCTCAAGGTAGTTAATAACAATGTCTTTAGATGAATTAATTGTTCTTGTGATATTTTGTTCAAGGGTAAACCACATTGTTTTGATGAAGAGAAACATATTCCCCTTAATGAAGGAATCCCAGCATTGTTGTCAGAATGTTGAAATTTTGTTGAAAAAGGACAAGTTTCTAAGGCACTTTGAGGTAGGGTTAGAGGTGTAAACCCAATGTGGAAATATTGATCAATCAAGAGAGCAGAAGCTTTTGGCCTTTTCTTCGGAATTCTAGTAAAAATTCTATATAACATATTGGCAGCACATAAATTCACATCTTGAGGAACATTACATATGCATGTCTGAATACGATTATAAATATCTTGAACATTCAAGGATGAAAAAGGCATTAAACCTACAAGTAATCTGTACAAAATACAGCCAAATGCCCATATATCAACTTCTGGCCCATAAACATCCCCTACCAAGATTTCAGGTGCTACATAACTGCGACTACAAAACAATTTATTTTTCTCTTCCTTTGGATAGTCAGTAGGGGTAGCATATCCAAAATCTCCTACCTTAATTTCCATATTTTTGGTTATCAAGAGGTTTGCAAGTTTTAGATCACAATGAATTATATTTTTCTTGTGAATATATTCCAGAGCTAGTAAAACTCTCTTCATGTAATATCGCACTTCAGGATCCGACAGAATGTTTCGCTTTTTTATAAGACTTAACATTGTTATTTTCCCACTGGGTTCAGAGAGAACATATATATTTTTCACGTCATGAAAATAGCAATGTAATTTAATAATACATTTGTGAATTAACAATTTATGTATTGTTATTTCTGATAATATTTTATCTTCCCAGTTATCAAATGAATTAGGAATTTTGGGAATAATTTTTGCTGTGTAACACCTTCCACTCAAAACTTCAGTAACTTCATAGAATTTTCCAAATGTTCCTGTACCTAAAAAGACTTCTTGTTTATAAACTTTCTGGTTTAAATGATCACAAATAAATTGATCAATTAAGAGTTTTTCATTTGAATGATTCTTTTCTGAAATCATATCAAAGTAAATGAATAGTAATGAGTAATTGAAAGTCGCTTTTACACACAGTTATTTGCGGCTTTACCACCTTTACCATATAATTAACTCTAAATGACAATTTATTTGGAAATTCATACTTACAGGATTCTATAGTATTATGTTGTATATTTGATTTCATATTCATATTTTACCGGGCTTCACTGCTGCCAATATATGAAAAGAATAAGATACAGAATAAATACTCTCAAATTGATTATACAGAGATGTACTAAGTAGAACATTTATTGAGATTGTGTAATATTGAATAAAACAGGAGAATTTTATGAACTGTAGAATGTCGTAAGGTGACGCAAGTGGCTGATGCAAGACGAGTAGTACAGACGTGATATTTGCTGGGTGGTTCTCGTTGTCATCCGCCAGTGTCCGCCAGTAACGCTGGAGTGTGAGGAAAATGGCTGTGGCTGGAAGGTGCAGAATTGTCAGTTTCATATCTCGAACAAAGAAATAAATAAGGTAAGTGGTTATCATCCCCACGTTTGATAAATCTTAGTACAAATTATGGATGTATTAGAGTGAGATAATGAAATTATGTTGGGTAATTTCATAAACTCGTGGGTATAGGGAAAGGTGGGCATTGTTGACAAACACCGTTGTTTACATACAAATAGTGTTGACAAACTTACTATTTTTGTTTACGTGTTGTGAGACATTCTGTGTGACTACCAGAAAAAGGCGTTTAGTGAGCAGAACTTCGTTTGCGATGTTCTCAGCGAAAAGTCTTTAATTTTCGTGATCATTACGAGATAGTGACTTAGCG
The DNA here is from genome assembly GCA_031308135.1 of Acheta domesticus. Lineage (NCBI taxonomy): Eukaryota > Metazoa > Arthropoda > Insecta > Orthoptera > Gryllidae > Acheta > Acheta domesticus. The sequence goes on from JAHLJT010009355.1 coordinate 114,228,064, forward strand.
GCATTGGTATGTGGTATCGATTAAATGATGTGCTTAAAATCATTTGCCAGGTATCTGGCTTCCAAATGCGCCACATGACTCATTTGCTAATGGAAATCATGAACTACTTCTTTTACGAGAAACTTTCCCAGTATAATACAAAAATCCTGGAACAATGTGGAGAAATGTTTATTTCCTAGTTCTACTTTTGGGCAGAGTATAATTGTCATGTTTTTAATTTTATTTCATAATTCATTTTTATTTCTCCAGTTAAACCATGAAATGAATGTTAGTCTTGTGTATTTGAAATTCTGATTGGGAAGCTTACTGTTATCTGGGTTCCAGTAGTTTTGCCAGTTCTATCCTTTTGTATATGATAACAGGCTATTGATAAGTACTATTGCTGTCAATCTGTTTTGTTAAGAATTTTATCAGTTTTTATGTTGTCTCGAGAGAACTTTGCTATTTTCTTCATTTATAGGGATGTCTTAGAAGTATATCACTACTACGTGTGAGATGTGAAATTCCTTTACAAGAAGTATTCGGTGTGTTATTTTTAAAGAAGAAAATTCCTTGTTCATATTTCTTGAGTAACAGAAAATGGCTTCTTCTGCTTTTGTAAACTATCAAAATAGATAAAAGTGAATGTTTCAACCTATATATGTTGGAAATTGGCCATGATCCTGGTAAAGATTTGGGAAACATTCCAATTCTCTTTTCAGCTGTACCTATTTATAGAAACAAACTAGTGTGTTGTAAACAAGGTGACTAGTGCAAGTGTCTCTCAACTGCCAGCTTTGTTGTGAGGAGATGTAAGTGTCAGTTGAAGTTTGTTGCCCATTGTGTGAAGATCACAAGCTGATACACCAATTCATCATCTTAAATGTGTACAAAGTAATTGTTTCTCTATTTCTATGAAGCATTTGTGTTATTGTTAAAAATTGTTATTTGATTTTTTTTATCATAAACTTGTTTTGACATAATTTGTGTGATATTGGCTGTTTTGTTTTTTTATAGCAATACTATAGTTTTGCCTAATTTAATATCTTAGTGTATCACTAATGAAAATATTCTTGTATAAATCTTTAATGGATAACTTCTACTTTTCATTAAAAGCATCATATGAAAATTTAATTTTTCATTTTTTGGGAAAAGGCATGTTCTTAAAGTAAGATTTTGATTCATGTAGACGTTTCCTGTCAGTATTTTAATGAAGTGTGTAGTGAATAATCTTGTTTTAAAACAAAAAGTAGTTTCCCTTTTTTCCTGCATGAGAAGAGAACCTTTCAAGCATAACAGCTGAGTGTTATGTAATCATGAATGTCAGGTAGTTGCTGGGTTACTCCACCAGAACAGTTCATTACTCTAGAAAGGAAAGGAAGCCAGTTATATGGAGCAATAGTATGGCATGAGAGTGGTAGGGTGGGGGCTGGACCAGTCAGCTGTGCTCAAGGAGATCTTAAGTGCCTACAAACTTTTGTAACTGGGAGAACACTTTCTCCAGATGTGTTGTGTTGGCTGTTCTTGAAGCATAGGAATCCTACCTGACAGCAGTGGTCTCTGATATTGTGTGAATCATTTTATGTGTATTGTTCTGTTGTGAAATATTGTTTTCCAGTGAATAAATACATTTAAAGAAAGGTGTATGGGTTCAAATAGAGCCAATTTAATGCTGGCTGATTTGATAATATGGAGAACATCTGTGAGCAGTATCATTATGCACCTATATTTTGCATATTTTTTAGTGAACTGTTTAATGAACATTTATACAGATAAAATAAAGACATTATCTTTATTGTTACATCCATGTACTTTATGTTATTGGACCTGAAGATAATCTGAATGTTACCATATGTCAACACTTTAATATTTATTGTGGATTAAAATATTCTGTAAAATAGGTATAAAAATGTCCTAATAATTTTAAAGTTCCAGTATTTTTTCAATTGTGCAAGTTTTAAGATTATTTTCTTTCAGAGTACCAATGGATTTTCTGGGTCTTTTTGATCCTGCCAACTCGGATGAAGTGGTAGACAGGAGTGGAACTGCAGACCAGCTGCCTCCTGAACCACAAGTCGGAAATGTTGAGTACAAGTTGAAACTCGTGAACCCGTCCAAGCAACGCTTTGAGCATCTAGTCACTCAGGTAAGGAGCCTGCTAATTTGGAGGAACAGATAATTGTTATTAAGGAAATTTAAGTGTTATATATAACACATTATTATTATTATTATTATCATCATCATGATCATCATAGTCATCATCTTGTTCTTCTTCCTCGTTTATTTTTTGGACAAAAAATTGATATGAAGAAAATAATTTTAATTTCTGAGAAATCTTTTGTACCTAGTTACAAATTTTATTTCTCTCACGTCTTCATGCATTGCCAATTTATTTAAATCCTCATGGAAATTTTAATTGAGATGGTTTTACTTTTGTATTAATAAATTAATGAGAAAATAAAAATATTAATTTAGTATTTGTAAGGGCTGATGATCCTATGGCATGCACCATAGATGTGAGATGTGAATAAGATATGTGTGTATATATATATATATATATATATATATATATATATATATATATATATATATATAATACATATTATATATACCAAAAAACCTTTGCCCATTATTATTTGTAAACTGTAAATAATAATACAACATTTAATTCATTTAACAGTTGTTCAGTAGTGATAACCTAGGTTTATAATCTTCGCCTTTAAATAACAAAAACCCTTCCTTAATGTCCAATTTCATGTGTACACCTTAGTGTATTGACTCTCCCAAATACTGTAGACCATTTACTTTTCCATAATTTTGTCCTCAATCAAATATTTCACCCGAATCACATTGCACTTCTTACATCCAAATTCTCCACTGAGACTAATCAAATATAGATGAAATGTAGCATCTAATCTCATCTAATTTATTATATTATTATTGAGTGAATTGCATGAAATAATAAAAAAAAGGATATTTCATTGATATAATATTCTCCCATCAGTACATTTACTCAGGCCTCTCTTAGAGAAACTGCTTCTAATAACTATTTTCGATTAATAAATTATATACTACAACCTTCTGATACATTTTTTTTCTTCAGTGAATAAATTGAAATTTTTGATTCTTTTAGATGAAATGGCGTCTTCGAGAAGGTCAAGGGGAAGCAATTTATGAGATTGGGGTTGAAGATAGTGGAGTTTTAACTGGTCTTTCAGAACAGGAAATGACTGCTAGTTTACAAACTTTGCGTCAAATGGCCTTCAAACTTGGAGCTACTACAACTGTACTACGCGAAAGAACAGTAGATAATGATAATGGCTATCGTATCTCAGAAGTCCTAGTGCGAAAGGTAAGTTCTGTTAATGTTTTAGTACTTTTTGCTGTTTGTTTCAGTGATTCCATGTGTGTGATTTTGTTGTAAAATTTCAGGTTCCCGATGATCAACATAATATAGAAGTTCGTGTAGCTGTTCTGGGTTCTGCAGACGCTGGCAAATCTACACTTTTGGGTGTGTTGACACAGGGACAACTAGACAATGGAAGAGGTCGTGCAAGACTAAACATGTTCCGACATCTACATGAAGTTCAGTCTGGTCGTACATCATCTATTTCCCATGAAATTTTAGGGTTTGGTTCTCAGGTATGAAAATGTAACTGCAGTTGCTCTTATATTTTTTTCTCCGAGTTCGAAAGGCTATAAATTGTATTTCATAAATTTCAGGGCCAGATCATCAATTACAGTGAATTAATGACCGCTGAAGAAATCTGTGAAAACTCAACCAAGTTGATCACCTTCATTGATTTGGCAGGGCATCGTAAATACCTTCGTACAACTGTTCTGGGCCTTACAGGGTACTCCCCTCATTACATCATGTTGGTGGTTAGTGGTTCTGCGGGCATAGTGGGCATGACAAGAGAGCATCTTACTTTGGCCATTGCTCTTGATGTTCCTTTCTTCATCACAGTTACTAAGATAGATCTAGCACCTCCCGCAGACACCTTGATTGCTATCGAGAAAGTTCTCAAAGCTGCTGGATGTCGAAAGGTGTGTTTTTTTAAGCCGATATATCATTTTTAACTGCATGAGGCAATATTTAGCTTACAGCTGAAAGTAGTGGGTGTATTTCTTGACTTTAATTTGTTATTGTGTTTAAGAAACAATATCTCCAAAACTAATTTTTACAGGAGACGAATAATAATTGATATATTCTTCCTCCTCATATAATTATTTATAATTTTGTGTATTTGCAGGTTTCAGTGCAACATTACTACTTGAATGAAATAAAACCCTCTCTTTTTTTTTTTTTTTTTTCTTTTTCTTTTTTTATATATATATATATATATATATATATTTGTTTGTAGAGGATGTTGATTAAAAGAAGAAAGCTCATTTGTGATGTCAATGGAGATTCGAGGTATTGTTTCTTAACCCAAAGTAGATTGAATTTCGTTGTGTCACAGTAGGTTGAGGGTGGGTGTGGCACTCACTAGAAAATTAAAATGCTTACACATGTTAAACAAAGAAATACAACTATATACTTTTCATTTCTCTATTATGTGTAATTTTTATTACACAAAAGTGTTATTTTCTGTATTTTTGTTTTATTTATTTGAATGTGTTGTTATTATTTTGTACTCTTACAAAACTATGTTTTTGCTAGAAATTTTTCAAAGAAGCTTGTAGGAAAAAAAGTTAATTATTAACAGGGTATGAACAATCTAACATTAATTAGAAGTAACGCAAGAAAGACTAATTGTAGGTCTTATTCTTAGGACCTATCCAATATTTTCTGGTTGTTTGGGACACTGTAGGTTGAGTATCATGCACTTCGTCTGTTGTGTGATGCACACATTTGCAACATCTTTCATTGAATGAAACAAGTTTGAAATCAAGTTTTTTTCTTTATTAATATTTCAAGTAACAGGTACAAGAGACCACAGACCGTCAGAGCAACCAAACACTGATAATTTGAAACTGAGCCCTAAGCTCATCGCTTGGCAGGGGGGAGTTAACATCATATTTTGCTATCTCTATTCAGACAAGATATGCTTTCAAATTTTGACAAAATTTAGTGCAAAAAAATTAATGAATTGCTATTAATGCTTGTGCTACAATTAAAAATGTTCCTTTAAAAATTGGTGTATTGTACCTCCTCTGTCATAATTTCAAAATCGGCTGCTAGTTTTGTAGGATTTTTATGTTTTCATGTTGTTTAAAGTTTGTCTGTTTGCTTCTTTTCAACAATAAAATATGTGAAGTAATTTTTTAGATGTGTTTTTGTCTCATTGCAGGTTCCATTGATTGTCCAAAACGATGATGATGTGATTACTGCAGGTTCAAATCAACTTGCTTCTAATGTTGTTCCCATATTCTGTGTATCAAGCGTTACTGGTGAAGGGCTGGAACTTATCACAAAATTTTTGCATGTCTTGCCTCCTGGTGTCAGTGTAAAAGAGAAAGAACGATTGGAGCAGGTCTGTAAAATTGCTAACATAAGTGGCTTATGAAAATGTTAACTCTGATTGCATTTAAAAAGAAACATATATTTTCAAGATAAATACTATTGCAAAAAAATTGTTTTTAGATTAGTTATTTGAGTTTTTCTGCGATTGTCAGTCATAAATTTTGTGCCTCAATGACGTTTTTACAAATGTTTTGTGTGATTGAGGGTACTTCTCATATATTCATTCTATTTGGGCTTATTTTTAATATTGAATTATGAGACTGGCAATAAAGATTTTTTTTCCCCTCCCCAGGAGCCATGTGAATTCCAGATTGATGAAACATTCAGAGTGCCTGAAGTGGGAACTGTTGTGGGAGGTTTGTTAACAAGAGGTGTGGTCACCGAAGGCACTCAACTAGTTATTGGTACGTTGAATGTAATGACTGGATATTCTGTCTTGCAATTTTTTATGAATCTTTTGCTGCTTTTGTAGTTGTTGCAATGGAAAGAAGAGACAAAGTGTCTGGTTTGTGCTAAACACAGAATATCCATTGCATTTCCTTTTCATTAGTTTTACAACATAATGATTAGGGACAGGACTTCCATGCACTATCAAATGCTAAAATATGCATGCAAACATGCACAATGCAAGGTAAAAATTGACAAAGCATGCACAATCAAATTTTTGTGTTGTATATTTTTTGTAATTGAACAATTTCCAAATAATTTTAATATGTCAAATTCATCATTTTGTCAGAAACAAATGTTTTTGAATGTCTAAAATGCTTTCTATGTCACAAGGAGCACAGTTGGAGAATACTTCAAAGATGAAATCTGAACCAGTGTAAAGTAAAATTTTACATATTCTGATTTTTTAATCATAAATAATATTTTTTTATATTTTGGAGAAATTTCAAATCAAGATTTGAATTAAACGTTTTGTATAGTTTCTTCTTGAGAGTCACGGTCACACCTCTAAACACTAATTGAAAAGATTTTTCAAATTCTTTAATTTTTATGACTCCACTGGGGGTAAACCGGCTGTTTCCTATTGCTGCAGCCAATTTAACAAAGTTTGAAGATATATATATATATATATATATATATATATATATATATATATATATATATATATATATATATATATATATAAAATTATTATTATTTTAATATACGTATGGACTTTTAAAATATTTTAACTTTTTGCATAAAAGTGGACTGAGAATCTGCTCTTGATTTTTTTCCTCCTCTCATTGTCAGTTATCAAGTGATATTGAGTTACAGCTTTCTGTGTCTTCATTATCCTTTAAGACTTTAGGTAGTATGTTTACGCCAGTTGCTAGTCAAACACTCGACCATCTGTTACATCAACATATTAACAATATCTGCTTGTAAACGTGAACAGAGCATTTAAATAATTATTTGCAAATAGTTAAAAGAGAAGTATTGAATAGTTGCTCTGGAAGAACAATGTTTACTAATAAATTTAGTCTCTCGCATGATTTTTTCATTTTCATAAGTTGGCAATACCTAATAGAGATTAAATTGACTTTGGCACATGTACTTTTCTTTCCTTCTGCATTGAATATTAGTCCACATTGTTTACTATGTATGTGAATTATCATCAAATAGTATGTGTTTGGGTGTGATTCCAAATTTTAAGTTAGGGTGGTTTTATCTCGTACCCTGAGAGAAAACTGTGGTAACAATGGCATGATTTGAACTGCATAATGCCAAGGCTGAAAGCCAATAATTATGGTTGCGATAAATTTTGTAACAGTTTTTTTATCAAATACTCCTCAGAATGCATGATGAAGTATGTTACATTTAAAACCATTGGCTTCCTAAAAAAAAATGGATTACTAATGAAATAAAAGAAAAACGTACTTTCACTGTGTAACTTCTTCAATAACTTAGAAAAACCTGTGCCTGCAGAAGTTTTTCCACAAGAGCGTACATTTAAACGTATTTAATTAAGGAATTAGACTGGTAAGAGCCCCTTTTTTTCTTTTACTTACCATATTAAAAATCGGAGATTTTGCTTTCATTTAAAGTATTTTGGGGGGGTACCGCACTGTGGACGATCTAATGAACATTAGTCTACTTCAATTGCTTAGTGTTGATTCACTTCTCAGTTCTTGCTCACTGCGAGTGTACTCACTTAGGAAATCCTAGCATGTGTACCCGGTGTTTAACAACTGCTAGGATCTGTCTAGGACCTGTCAAGATCTAGAAAGAATGATATGCTTTCTATACAAAATGTGCGTCAATTTTAATATTCACGCGTTATGTGAAACCCAATAAAAAAGTTTCTAAAATGCTATATAGAATTCTAACTGTGCATTATTAAATGAAAATGTCCAAACATGCATTATGCATGAATTTCTCAAAAAAATACCGAAGCATAAGTGGAAAAAGTATGCATTTTAAAATGAGTTTACCAAGAAAGATATATTTACAATGTTTGAAAGATGTATGAAGCTTAAATAAAAGCATGCATTTGCGTGGAAATCCTGTCTCCAGTAATGAGTAATAAACTCTGTTCCTCCCATTCATTTTTGTTACATGCTTACTACTATGTGAGATTTTATCTAACAGCTGCAAATGTTCTATTTATTACTTTATTTTATAGCAGTACTACAAATACATTTTCAAATATTTGTTTATCTACATCCACAAAGCTTATAGATTTAATATTATATAATAATGACTTGTAATACTGCATAATATCATTTCCTTCCAACAATACCAAAGCACTCATGGCAAGTTGCACCCAGCTGCCAAATTGATGTTGCAGGCACTGAGTTACCAAAACTTTTCTCTTCAACCATCACAAATTACACACACCACCTAGAATGGCTATAGTTGCTGCAATATAGTTCTCCAAATTTAAGCAAAATTAAGCGTGATTACTCACTTGTTAGAAAAAGTCTGATAGAATACACTGCAACAATCAGTGCCTTAGCAGAGTGATGTATTTCACAGAACAGGTAAGAAAGGTGATGATGGCAGTAAGCAGCAAAGTCCTGTGAGAAAGCATTGTTAGAACAGTTCTCAGTTAAAAAATAATGTTGCAGTGTTACAAAATGCTGATGCTACTAAAGAAATGTTAGATTTTTTTGATAATAGGAAAGTAATGGCAAGTTAAAATATTTTAAATGTAGAAAATTTTTTTTTTTCTGTAAATACTTTCTTATGGTGAAATTAAGAATAATAATTATTTATATTACTTTCAGGTCCTATGAATGATGGTAGTTTCATGCCTGTTAAAGTGCAGTCAATTCATAGAAACAAGGCACCCTGTAGAATGGTTCGTGCCAGCCAAAGTGCATCGCTATGTCTTGATCAGACAGTTCCAGGTCTTCGAACTGGCATGGTACTTCAGAGTCTAGACTGTAGCCCTGCTGGATGCTTGTTTTTCCAGGTAATTTATTAGCATTCCTTAAAGAGTAACAAAATTCATGATTTCTATGTAATAATATTAAAAATGTTTGGCCACTGCTAGCTATAGCAAGCATATAAAGTATTTGTTATGGGTTTTGGTGTGCTTTTCTTAAATTTTCTCATAATTGTACCTTTCTAGAACAAAAAATCCATTTGTTCCACCCAGTCATTGTTGTACCAGTTTCAAAGGGACAGTGGCCTGTTCTATAAATATTCTGTCTGAACATTTTTTTCTGTATAAATATTGCTAATTTGCTGTAATAAGGGAGGAATTCACAGATTTACAATTCAATTTTTTTAATATTAATTTGATAACTGGATAACCATTGAATTTTTTAAGAACTTGTGACATTCCTTTCATAGTTAACATATAAAGTTATGGAATTGATGTATGGCATTTGAGGGATGGGGTGTCCTAGCCATTTGGCAATCCTGTAATTGCTTTGGTATAAAATCAAATGTATGGTATTAATTTTACATTTATACTTTGATTCTCCTTGCAGTATGTTTAATTCATTTATGTGTAGCATACATAAATGTTTAATGTAAAAAAGTTTGGTGAAAAAGGATTCCTATAAATGTAGGGGTCTCCTCTCTAATGTTTTAAGCTACACATGCATAAGTTTCTGACTTTTCAGTTTTTGCTCAGCATGAAGTATGTTAATGTGTATGCTATGAATCCTCCTTTGAGCCTCTTCACTTATTTGTATTCTGATATGCTAAAGTAATAGCTGGAAACTTTATTCTACCCGAATTAGAGAAAGCAATCACATTGCTGGTGTAGTGCACTAAATCAGTCACGATGTCCAAATGATCACATGGTGGCATTATTCTGCATATATTATTATCTGTGCACAGTAATTATATTTATTTAATAATATAATGCTCAATTCAATTGAGTGGTACGCAGCTCTTGTTAGACAAATGTTAATTAAGATGATGTGGTATTATGGGAATTTAGCACTCTTTGTCATCACTCCATTTAGGACGAAGCGGTGTGCAAAATCTTTTTTGACAATTCACATGCTGCAAGTCACATGAGTGTCTATTAACATTCTATGCTATATTGAGCAAAAACTCTTTTTAATTGTCAAATATTCGAGAGTCGGTCAAGTTGAACTAAATTTTCCACAGGACACAGAGTTTGAACAATTTTCATGAAATGTTATTTCTTCTTTTTATAATAATGAATAATATTTAAATTGTGAATAATGAAATAACAGAGAAGTCCTAATTTACTTTTCAATTGTACTGTTTGAAGCAATAATTACGTTTTGTAATTGTTACCACCAAGACTTTTTTTTACTGATTATTTTTAGTAATTCTCTTCATGAATTTTCATTTCTTCTGATTTTTGCGATATAAACAGAAAACCTAATAGCATTTTACAATTGTAGATAGTGAATTTGTACTAATCCAGTTATAAAATTGATGACATTCTAACTCCAAAATTGGTGCATTCTTTAATAAATTGAATTTATTGTTCTGTAAACTTTATAAAATAATTTCTGAGTGTTTCCAGTCCCAAACAAATTAATGCACATCATTAGCCTTGCCTTAACACACAACAGCAAAAGTTGAAGTTTATGATAGTCTCTGAAAGTTTCCCTGTGAACACAAGCACAAAACAAGATGATCTGCCCTTCTTTTTAGCCTTGTGGTGAATACTATCGTAAATCAACTGAATAAGAGAGGCAATATATAAACACGATTAACGCAGATGTGTATATGTTGACATTTCAGTAATGTCCTTTTGTTTAGAATATTGCCAAACCATGGATCATAAAAAGAAATGTTACTGATTCTTACATAATTTTGATTTTATTTATAAATTTAATGTTTCATTCTTTCCACGTCTTATATTTTATATTGTTTTTGAACAGGCAACAGTGTGTGTGCTGTTTCATGCTACTACAATCTACGCAGGCTTTCAAACAACAGTCCATATCGGTAATATTCGTCAAACTGCTGTTATTGAAGGTATAATGGCATGTGGTGGAATCCACACCAATGACAGAGCTTCTGTTCTTTTTCGCTTTGTACGACACCCAGAGTGTGTGAGAGTGGGGATGCGACTTCTCTTTAGAGAAGGTTGTACCAAGGGAATAGGAAAGATTACCCAAGTTTTTCCTATGCAAAAGTAATATAGTACTGTAGTAAGTTTCGTGCGGTACATGGCATTATGTCATGTGATACTGGAAATTTTTATTGGCACCTGGAGCTGTAAAGCTCCATTTGTTACTTGCTGGGCAACAGCAGGTATTAGGATTGTAAATGCGAATGAAGGCTTTAAATATTTAGGAAGCATTGCATTTTTAATATCAGTTTATCTTACGTGTAAATTAATTGTTTAGCATTGATGAATATTTATGCAGTCAGAGTTGAACATGAAAAGAAATGAATTTACATTACCAGAGCAAAATGTCCTTGATCTCATTGGTACTGCAAGTACCTCGCAGCATGTGAGAATCATATTATCAACAAAAGTTGCTTGGCTACTATGTTTTATCATTCTTTACCTTTCCTCTTTGCAACATTTACTGTTTCATCAAGTCTTTTTTTCATGTGTCAATAATTTGCGTTTTATTTTAATCCCATGACATAATGTTGAACAGTATTTTATATCAAAATGGCTGTGTAATTTTTAAGCAATCTCTGAAGTGTTTCATTACTTTTCTAAGTCACACCTAATGTAATGGAGTATTTCTTAGATTTAATTATTTATATTTTTAAAAACTCATTTTAGCTAAGAGAATAATGTGACTGTAGGTTATTTGTGAAATTTTATGGGTCTCCATAAACATGCTTTGTACATATGTATAGTAATATTCCACATAGATAAGAGTTTTAATCAGAGTATCAAATTATGTGCGAGTTTTATTTAAACAAAGGAATTCAGATCTAAATATTAACAAAGGCATTAAGTTCTAGTAAAGCTTTTTGTCTCCTTATGACATGATAATTACATGAGAAATTAGTTGTAAATTACAAGCCTTGTTCCAAATGCACAATAAACCATTAATTATTGTCAAACTGTAGTCAGCTATAATTTCGTTTTTATCTATGAAACATTTCTCAGTGCCTCAAAATATCTATTACATTCTTGCAGAATATTTTTGAACCTGCACAGAGACGAATGTTGCTTGATAAACACTTTATAATCAAGAAACCTTTTACATTTTCATGTTAAGCATTTATGGAATGGGGCTATTAATTGTTGAGAAGTAACTAAGAAAAGGCTAGAAGCTGCCATAACGTTCTTTAAGAGCTTTACGAACAAGACAGATAGTACCTGTTATTTTTAGATATTACTGCCTTTTGTAGTTACATATGTTAATATTGACAAGTAATTAATAGCAAATTGCTACTTCGTTTACATTTTAGCTACAATCTGAAGTTTGTATGAAATATTCATATTTGTTGAATTCACCAGGAGGTTTTTATTTTGTTTTACTTTTTTATTGTTTTTAAACAGTGTAATTATTCAAATGCCAATTTGGTCAGTTTTATTATGCATCAAGTAATAATATTATTTTTGTCAAATACCTAGAAAGAATGGAAGTTTTTATAGCTAAACATTTTCTGAATGTATTGTTTCACATATTTGAATTGCATTAAGAAAGGGAGAACTTGCCTTATTACTATTCTATCCTTTGTTCAGCGGGAAGAACTAATGGAGCAGTTATTCTGTGAACTCTTACAGTGTTGTAGTTACTTCAGTTGTAATTAAGACCCTCACAAATGTGAATGAATGTTTTTTGTTACTTTGTCATCAAATTAAATGGCCAGCTAGATGGCCTGTTGGAACTAGTTAACAGAAATTTACAAACTGTTAGCATTGATTCCTTAATAACTATGAAATGAGCACGGAGCTTTCCTCCTAGTTGCTTCTCAGTTAGCATTGAATTTTTATCATACATATTCTCTGCAATTGTATTCAATTGTCTGGTTTGTGTAGATGAATTGAATGAATGTTTTATTGAATTTTCGCTTCTATGACATAACTAATTCACAGTTCATCACTACAATTTTAAACAATAAATAATTTTACATAAATACAATTTTAAATAATTTGCTTTGTGATATATATTGATTCTTATATTTTCTAAGAAAGAAAATGTTACATATTTTATAGTAACAATATAATTTATATTCTAGTGCATTTGGATTTTACCCATTTCATAGCACAGAACTGTATATCATATTTTATGTTCTATGAAGTTAATTTTGAGAACCCTCACAATATTAAAAAAAAAAAGTGTTTATTTATTCTATATTTGAAAGGATCTTATCATTTGTATGTTTTTTGTTGTTTTTTGAACATACTGAGAAATGTGCAGTACTTACTCTTGTAGTATACGGTATGATTTTAAAATGAAGTTGGATTGAAGTCAAGGTGCTATATTAAAGTATTTTAAAGGCATTAAGGATATGTGAAATGTGGATTGGTAGATTTGCCTCTCATGCAGATGTTATTTTGCATCATCACACTGACTGCGCTGAAATCTCGAGCCTTGTACAAATCCTTGTATAAAATCCAGATGTAAAGTTTACATCTTTCTTCTTACTCTTTTGATGTTGATTATTATTTATGATGTATTCAATGTAATTTCATTCAATTTAATTTTGTAGATGTCATTGAAAAGTCAAAATCTTAGATAATGCAAGGAATAACTAAGTGTTAAAATAAATGTCTTTGAAATACTTCTTACGACTTTGCAAATGCTGTACATTTTTGTATCAAGAACTTTTAAGAAGAGGTTTTATGTTTAATATTATTAAATATGTGATTCCTATGGAATTCAGATATTTTATTAGCATATAAATAGTGAAAGTAATTGTGCTTGAGTCGGCCAAGTTTTATATTGTAGAGTAGGAATATGTTGACTTGCTATGCTGTCTTTGCTCTAGTGGCCATTCATACGTGGATACAGCAATTTATTTATTTTTAAATGTTTTATTATATTTCAATTTTATGTACTACTAGTTGTTTATAATGAAGTAAATCACCAACTTTGTTAATTTATTCAGAAAAATTATACACATTTTTACATCTTAAGGTAGATTTTCTTAAAAATTTACCTTCAACCATGCCAGTCTTGTAAATAAAAGCAATTTAAGTTAATCAGTATGACTGTAGTTACTGTCACATTAATGCAAACAGTTTGATAATGACATTATAATGAAACGATTGTCACTTTTTCAATATGAAATCACAAAGTGGTGCTAAAGTGAAACAAATTTCAGTTTGAAGTTAAAGCAAATGTGTATCATTCAATATTTTATGTATGACAGCTCCAATGTAATGTTTTATTACATTTCTTAATATATTGACTGCTGGCCAGAGTGCGTTTGTTCCAACTTCAAGAAATCTCTCTCTCTCTCTTTTTATTTATTGATTTGGCATTACCATCAAGAATTTAAAATTTTTTTTAACATTAAAACAAAAATGTTTGTTGCTCTATTACTTTTTTTTTTTTTTTTTAACTAACCTTGGAAACATGTTAAGACTTAGTAATTATTAGAGTCCCTAGTTACAGAGAGTAGTGCATTCCATTGTTTCACTGATCCCGCCATTTTATGTCCAGTTGTCAGGAGAATTGGAACTGTGTGGTATTCTGTATGTTGAGAACCACAAACATACCCCAAATCAATATTAACAATCCTAAATATCTCCTTAACGTCACCAATTGTTATCACTTCTGTTCAAGTTGTGCATTCTGTTTGATGGAGCTATTGGGTGAGAGGATATTAAATGGCAGTGGTTGCACTACTTTCTGTATCTCGGGACTGTAGTTATAATAATACATGTATGCTGTGAGGTTTAAAAACTTCTATTCTTTTTTTTTCTCTTAACACTCCTCATTTAAAAAAAGTGAAAAGTGTTATTACAAAGCCATAGGAACAATTGTTTCTTTTTGAAATTCATAATAACAACTGCGTAAGAACACTATTCAGTTGACGGCTGTCATCAATAAAATAATGAAATAATTTGACTATTTAGCACAGCATTAGGTCATTTGTGATGCTTAAAAAAGGGAAGCTTTGGTGATTAACCCTCTAAGGTCTGGATGTAGACAAATATGTTGAAGATGAGATCAGCTTGGCATTTTGGCACCCCAATAATTTTTCAAACTTTTAGTTTTCTTATTTTAGTCTTTCTATTTATTCTTTTAAAGTATGTAGTCCTGATTAAAACACATTGTTGAGCACTTAATTACATACCATTGGAAATCATCTTGTAAGTAAACGAACAAATAAATCATCACTAATATGCCTGATGGATTCAATAATGAGTTCAGCAATGTAAGGAGTATCTAAATTCATAGAAGCAATTCTACAATGTATTTCTTATTCTTCTCAGAAAAAGAAAGAACGAATTGGCAACAAAAAAGCTCATATAAGTTATTTCAACATCGTGGACTCTAATAATTAATTCTAAAAAGATAATTGGGGGTAGTTTTCTCACATGTGGAATATTGAACTAGCAAGCAGATGTGGCACGCAGCAAAAGTACCATTAGACAACAATAATGGATTCAACATATTTTTATTAAAAATATTTTTTGGGTCCCATCCTTAGAGGATTAAGAGCCAGCACTTCTTTTCATATTGTCTTTCTTTTAAGTATTCAAAGTTTCGTAGCGAATGCTACTAGGAAGTAACGTCTGATCTACTTGGATTGACAGTTGCTAATACCACTGTAACTTTTATTATTCTAAAATATTATAGTTTTGTTTCAAAGTGATGGACATTATTGGAGATCGTTTCCAGCATAGTAGGTAAATGTATTGTTAAGTCATTTGGAATATTTGTGATTTGAAAGAGATTTAGTAGTGGTCTTTGCCATTAAGGGGTCTCTTCCAGATTGTCCTTCAGTAATTCCTTCTCCTGTTTTAAGGATTTGTAAGTGGATTGTACATGAGAGATGATGATGTGATTGGTTCTGGTGTGTGGAAATAGTGTGTTCAGACTGCAGTAAGCTTTACTGGTAGCAATAGTTTCTCTTTGATAGTTCTGTCTCTTGAAAAAGTATATATTTTAATTATTACTTTTTAAAGCACAAAGTGTTTGTCATTGAATGTACAAATATCACAGTAAATAATATTTATATATTTTGTGTATCTAACTTCTCAAGTGGTATGTTGTAATTGAATGTATGCCTTTTAAACTTAGTGTATTTTTTGTTTAGCATAATTAAGAAAACTATTATATGTGATTCCTTCATAGAACTACTCATTAAACATGTTAACTGCTCTTTGTCTTTCTTTATTTTTGTGTTGATTTTAATGCACAACTATAAAACAAACTGATTTACTGAAACATTTTTAACTAACTAAACAACTGACCTGAATATTGAGCGCCAGGAAACAATTCCAAGTAATTAACGGAACCAATATCAATTAGCCTGTTACCGTGCTAGCTCAGCCTATTTGTGGGTTCCTGCTCAGTAACAATTCACTTTCCTGCAATCAGCAAAATTGCCACTGGATCCGCCCTCCGTGCAGAGAAGCGCGAAATCTGAAAGTAATTCTATACCTATCTGCACAACTAACTAGATTGTACAATAATAATCCATTGGATTTCATGTAAACAGGTAACATATTTATTCAAGATCCAGTTCTTCCCTTGTTACTTCCTGAGAACAATCATTTTTAATAACTTTCTTTTCAAAACATAATATTTGATCATGACCTATTACTCAGTTCATAGCTACCATACCAAAGCTCTCTTGGTTGTAGTGGAATGGCACTTCTTAGAACCAAATCCAGGCTTCCACAACATCTTCCGGGGTCATCTGCTTCGCTGTTGAACAGTTTGTCTTTCCAATTAATACTTATACAAGAATGAATTAATTACAATTTCTCGCGTAATGATTATCTATATACCACAACTTAATAATCGTCACACAATCCGTCACGCACACCAGTGACTCTCAATTGTTATAAACAAGCTGAGCATGCACCATAGCAACGCCCCAACAACCGTGCATGTTCAAGCTTCACGTACACTTCTTGACATTTGCCGTCAACCGTCCAACCCGCCATGTTTTGTATGTCACAATACATAATGTTTAACCATATGCACAGCGTATACTATTTATTATTAACTACATACCAAAATCCACCTGGTTCACTGGCAGCCTGACTGTGCAGAAGTGCAAGTTGGATTCAGATTTTCCTGAGTTCATATATGCTTGTGATCAGTATTTTAACAAGATCTTATATACTAGTCTCTCTTTTTTTCTCACTTACCATCTTCATATGTAATTAAGAGAAAGTGTTATAATGACGCAGCAAAATGTAATTTTTTGACTGAAAAAATCATATTGTGAGTCTTCATTATCAAAAAGTGGATAATTCTTGCTCCCCTGTGTAGTAAATTACTTCTTACATTGTGTAATCAGAATCCCTTAATGCTTAAAAATTGAATTATGGAAAAAGTGTGTCCATCTGGGAACACTGATGGCTACACCATTTATTGGATTGTCTCCAAAATTGATATTCCCCAATTAATCTTACCGAATTTGAGGCGTGGCAAATGTAAAGATATTTTGATTTTGGGAGTTATTTACAAAAAATCTGGATATTTTCATAATTTCATAAATGGCTCCAAATTTTTTGATGACATTTTTTTCTTGGATGGTACAATGTATACTTTTAAAATTGATGAATTTCGTATTTTTGTTGAAGTCTCCCAAGTTTTCGAAAATTGTATAAGTTAAAAATGTTTTTGTAGTACCTTCCTACAACTACATTATTGAAGGTAAGACATTTCATTAAGAAATTGTTTCCTCAAAATTAGATTTTTAAATGTCATTATATTACTTTTAAAAAAAGAAGAGTTGCTCCTGTTACGTATTCTTCTTCAAAAAATCGGAAAGGTATATTAAAGTTCTTGATAAAAGCTGATGGAAGAAATAGTATCTTACTTGCTTCTTTATTGTATCTTTGGAATATGTAGTTAGGTTTCTTATAAACAGGGTAGGCAAGGAATGCTAGTTTTTGGCTGTTGGTGTCTTTGAGGAGTTTCGCTGGCAGTGAAGTTACTGAGTGAGTTACTAAGTGAAAGCTACTTAGAATAGGACCTGTGCATACTCGTCATCCTATCAAAGTTATAAATATTAATTAATTCATCACGTTCTGTAAATGAATGCAGACTAGGTAAATTATAGTGACTGGGAATGAAACAACCTGAGCTATTTCGTTTAGTGGATGAGCTCATAACTTGCTAAAACGAAGTACGATTTCAAATCCCAAGTTGAGGCAAAATTGTGCAGAATGGAAATGCTTTTGTGGGTTCAAATAGTATTATGATTATCCAGGTTCAGTTAATATTATATCTGTATCTCTGCCCAAAAGTTCAGATATAATAAGCAGATTGGCAAATTTAAATTTAAATGCTTAATTAATTTTTAAAAAATATATTTTATAATAAAAATTTGTGTGAGCCAGTTCAGCTTTTAAAGTGAAGATTATCATATTTTCTATTACAAAAACAGATGTCAAGTTGTAAGATTGTTTTAAAGTAAAGTATACATAATGTTGAAATTATGTATTAGGTCATTTTTATGTTTATTAATAATAAGGTGTAGTTAATTATTTTAAATCAATTTAGATTTTAGTTTAATGTAGCTTCAAAACAATATGATAACTACTTGGCACAACATATCTTCAGTGCGGAAATTTGCACGTGCGTGCGTGCGCGCGCGCGCGCGCGTGTGTGTGTGTGTGGGGGGGGGAACTGTATTTCTGGGACTCCTGTGCACAATGAAGATTTCTTATACTCTTGACTCGTATTGTGGTTTAAATGTCTCACCAGGAGCATATACTCTTTGATAAATTATGCAACTTCTTAGTGCAACGTTTGAAATGCTTATTTTGTCATAATGCATAACGCAAAGACGCTATTGATAAAACTCTTCTGAACATAATTCATCACAACCGTATAAAGTCGTTAGTCACGTGATCAATAGAATTTAAGGATGTCTCCTTACGCCTGGCTGGCTCTAAAACTCCTTTCTGATGCCACTGATCAATCTCAGCCTGTCGAAAGTGACGCCGACGCATTAAATTCCTGACTACGGAAATGCTGAGTTGCAGTCCTGAGAAAGAGGAAAACGCCGGCTGGGAGGGGGGTGGGCGTGCGGTGTGTTGAGGTCCAGCTTGGTGACTAGTGTCGAAAATCCAACACTGTTGGGTCTCAAACCTTAAGAACTCCCGGTCAGTGATTTTGCAGAGACAATGACGATAATGACGACACTGATCAATCTCAGCCTGTCGAAACATTGATTGATTGATTCGTGTTTCTGGGCGCGTCAACTACTTTGGTCATTAGTCCCGTAAGTGTAGCGCGTGTTTTTTTCTCGGGAGGTGGCGATGATCTTTTCCTCGCTGGATGGCGAGATCTGGCGTCGACCTACTGTCGACTAGCGGGGTTTCCCCCAACCAGGTATCTCCCACCAGCGGGGCACCGCCCCAGCCAGGACAAGCTGTAAGCTCCCGACCGGTCTCCCGACATGTGTGGTAGTATAGTGCATGTTAGTGTAAGTGTGTGTGTGTAAGAGGAGAGGATAGGACAAGGAAGAGGAAGGAAAGATCGCGCGCGGTGCGTGGCCCGTTTATTTAGGGTACTGCTCCGACATTCGCCTGGTGTTGATCGGAGAAACCACGGAAAACTACCGATCAGAGCAGCCGGCCGCTAGAATTCTCCTCCAGACAGCGACTGAATTCGACCTAGCTGTCGAAACAGACGACGACATGCATTTAATTCCTCACTATGGAGATGCTGTGTTGCAGTCCTGACAAAGAGGAAGACGCCGACTTGACAAAAGCGACGCGACGCCAGCTGCTTCGATGTCTCACTCTCGTTGACAAGCGCGTCGCAACCTACACTGCGATTTTTCTAACTCTGCCCCTCAAGCCCCTACGGCCACGATGGAATATCACACGGCATTTCGCGTCTTTCTACCTCGTGCCGCTAGAAGCCGCATGATCACAAGCACTGCTTGATTCGGTCGCGATCAACTGCGATACCTGACGGCACAACTGAGAACGTCGCGAAATACTGAGACATATACGATCGTGAAGACGGGTCTTCAGGGGCAAAGTTAGAAAGATCGCAGTATAGTGATTTGCACGCATGTGTGTGTGCTTGTGCGTGGGCGTGTGTGCGTGCGTGTGCGCGTGCGTACGCGTGTGCGCGCGTGCGTGTGTGTAGCTTTGTACAGAGGCGTATCTAGGTATACAGGCGCCCATGGCAAGCATAGAATTTGCGCCCCTGCCAGGAAACTTCAAATTAGCGTTGTTGTTCGTTTTAGCGGGTATACTCTAACCTCTTGTGAGTGGCGCCCATGGCACGTGCCATGTCTGCCATACCGTAGAAACGCCTCTGGCTTTGTAGCTAGGGTCGAAAATGCACTTCAGGCCTCGAACCGACCTCCCGGCAATGGAGTAGGCAACGACAATGTTGTCAACGATCAATCTCAGCTTCTTGAAAGAGACGACGACACTCTTTTAGTTCCCCACGACGAAAACGCTGTGTCGCAGTCCCGAGAAACACGCCGACTCGACAAAAGCGTCGCCAGCCGCACAGATGTCTCACTAGCGCAGCGGAGAGGAGGGTGGGGTGCGGTGTTGGGTGTTGGAAGGAGGAGGGGGCCGCGGGAGATAACAGCTGGCCGCGAGGTTGACGTGGCGGCGGCGGCGGCAGGCGCTGCGACCGTCCGTCCGCCCGCCACTCGAGCTGATGGCGGCGGCCGCGGGGGAGGACAGCGGCCTGGCGCCCAGCCTCGCCTCCGGAGCGCCCGCGCACGACAGGTGAGTGAGGGAGTGCGTGCGCTCGCCCGCCCCGCTCCTCCCCGCCCACGCATCGCACACGCGCCGTTTCTTTTATCTCGGCGGCCTTACCCGTACGCCAACCAGGCGTTCGAATCGCAGGCAGAACGCTGTAGGGTTTCCGATAGGTCGTGCACCGCGCACAAATTGGGCTATGGTTTTGTTGCTGGTTTTCAAATGTGTTTTTGTTTCATATGTTGTTTTTATTAGTACATCAGTGTAATTACCTGTGTATTTTCGTTAATTTTTATGTATTAAATCAATCTAGTTAAACAAGCATGTCCATCCATCAGTTCATTAGCATGTTAACAAATAACTAAATGAGGATGACGAAAAACATCAGACCTGCTGCAATGGTGAGATCGAACACGTTTAATGAACTGTCAGGCTACAAACTTCAATAATTGAACGTAATGCATGCAAAACTACAGTGAAAGTGCGAATCAACACTGTTTGGACTATACTTTTTGTATTAATACCAAACCATTAACCATTGTTTATTGCCTTCAAAATCTATGATCATGTTTTCGTATCGATTGAAGAACTTCAGCATACTCAATATTTTGGCGCAAGGAAGTTTAATGTGGGTATATAAAAATGATAACACCTACTTCTAGCATTAAAGCGTACTATTCTTTCTTGAATATCATTCAGCATGGACACCAGATAGTAGAAGTGAAAAATAATATCACAAAAACTATAATGTTGCGGTTTAACACATTTCATGCTGAAGTTCTGATATTGTTTTATTGCCTTTCAAATCTATGATCCTGTTTTCGTATCGGTTGAAGAACTTCAGCATAAAATGTGTTAACCCGCAACATTATAGTTTTTGTGAAATTATTTTTCACTTCTACCATCTGGTGTCCATGCTAAATGATATTCTGGAAAAAATAGTACGCTTTAAGGCTCGAAGTAGGTGTTATCACTTTCTTGCACCAAAATATTGACTTGCGTATATCACGAAATGATTATGTATTATATCCGAACCCTTCAATTGGAGAAGGCAGATGTAAATGCAACGTGAAAGTTTCAATCGCAAACGCACCATGCGAGTTGTGAGCCGTGGGTTGCGTTTTGTTTACGTGTGTACGCTGTAACCTCAAAGGAAGTGGCAAATGAAGTATTGTGCTGTTTATAATGTCGGCAACCGGAAATGAAAACCTGCCCGTAGACTTTCAGTCATAACATACGGATTAGACGCCTTTATTTGTTTTATGACAATTATGGCTGGAAAGGTACTTAAAAACTGCACATTTTGAACGTAAAACACTCTACTTAGAAAGAGGATGTCCACTGGATGTCACAAGAAAAGTTTTGTATGTGTATGTATATAAATATTTAATCGTATTAATTTGTATGTGTTTACTGGAGTGTTCGAGGCAGCTTCTTACTGACAATCGAATCCTTTCACACGCATGTGGGAGTAATCACTCGAAACTCGATTGTCAGTACTGAGGCAGGTGTTGGACAACGTCGACTTTCCCTCTTCATTCCATAAACGAACGTCCTTTCATGACATATTATATTTCTATAACTCGGGAAAAAACATTTTTCAAATATCTTTATTTTTCTAAAATAATTATTTTCTAAATTCATTTTTTCGTTGTATTTTTTTAATAAAATTCTGGCCCTCAAGAAAATGTGCGCCGATAAATTTCTTTCCCCACCCGTCATATACAGTTTTTACTGTTTTTTTGACAAATAAATAAATAAATAAATTTACGTAATATCCGTTTTGCCACTTAAGTTTACCAGCATGTTTCTGTGCTCCTTTCAAGACTGCTGGACTGGACTTCCGTCGATATTCGAATGAGTCAGCTGAGTTTTCGTTCTTTGTTTTGGAAGACAATTGTATTGTTTCATTTACACTAAATGTGATAGTGATCACGACAAACGATTGACTGCTAACGTCTTTGTGTCAAAGTCAGACTACGTCATCACAACCATCATTGAATTATCGGTAATTTTCCATTTACCAGAGAAAAGAATGCACGATATGCTCCTTTTGTTTCCTTTGTTTTGAGATCTTTAAAATCTGCACACTCTCTTTAAAAGGTTGAAATGTGTATAGAAGCCTATATTTAAGTGTTTTTAGATTTCCTTTGAAAATATTTCTGAAAACTGCAGTGAACTCGAGTAGTTATCAATTGCCTTAAAACTCTTGGTGTAATACGCCAAGTGCAGAAATAGAAGTCAATATTCAGCGCATTAATAGTGCTTTCGTGTGTGTCAATAAATAGAAATTATAAGTTAGACATTCCTTTGAATTTTATCATTGTGATTCTATTGGAAAACATATCTACGATCTGGAACATAGAACTTTGTTACCACCTGTATTCGAAAAAAGTGTCTGTATCCTGTACTCGTGTTAGCAAAAGGAAGCAACGATTTTAACTGCATTCCTCGGGAAATGATCTCGCAAACATGAAACGCCTTCTTTTATCGCCGGGGTTATGCATGCCATGCACAAACGATAACTTTATCGCAGAGGTTACGCATACCACCAATGGCATGTGGTGTATAGATACGTTGTACACCAAGTAAGATCATTAAACTGTAATGGTAGGCAAAGATCGCGTGAATTCGCAGCTACAATTAGCATTGCGACTGTGACCAGAAGATAGATTACGTGGGTACGCATGAATGAACGTGATAACACGCTCGCGCGCGCTCGTACGCGCATGTGTGAATTTGTACGTGCTTTCAAGCGTTTGTGGAGTGTCCTCTAACACAGTGAAAACTGAAGAGGAGATTGTCGTATGCGAATGCATGCTGGAATGTGATTTGCATTTGATGGTATACGGTATGCAATTGAAAGATGCGTGTGCGTGACAGTGGCGTAGTTTCAGTTGGTGTCACCTGGGGCGAAGCTAATGGTGTCACCCCCCCCCATAAATTAAGTATAAAAATATCTATTGCTGCATTTATTGTACATTATTTTATTGAAAATACAATCATATTTGCACATGGTAGTTATTTGTTAGATATTAAAAAATTGTATGTAATTAAGAATAATTGATGCAATATAATTGCAATTAAATCATAGTCGCTTATGATTTAAATGTATACTTATTCAATTAATATAAACAATTTTTAACTAA
Source organism: Acheta domesticus (assembly GCA_031308135.1). Lineage (NCBI taxonomy): Eukaryota > Metazoa > Arthropoda > Insecta > Orthoptera > Gryllidae > Acheta > Acheta domesticus. The sequence goes on from JAHLJT010009355.1 coordinate 114,251,873, forward strand.
ACCATAAAAATTATATAATTCCAACAATAATATTTTCAAACTACTAAAACTAAGAAAACTATTAATATATATTTTTTTAAGTAAATGCTTTAAATTATAAAATTCCAACTATAACATAATTTAATTGGTGTCACCCCTAGAATAGTCTCACCCGGGGCGCGCCGCCCCCTGCCCCCCTAGCTACACCACTGGTGCGTGAGTGTATGTGCGCGCATGTGTGTGTGTGTGTGTGTGTGTGTCGAGTTAAGTGTGTCAACATAGTGATGAATAGGGGGACGGAATTAATGAAATGTCATTTTTTTACTTTCCCGTATACGTACGTATACACGGACTGATATACATAGTATAGGGAAAGTTATGTCATGCTGCGCGAAAAAATGGCCAGTTTTCGGCTGAAAAAAGTTAATTGCCGGGCCGTGAAAACGAATAAGTGGATAAAACCAGTTGCTAAATTAACAAAAAAAAAATCCCCTAACACATGGTGTAGCCAGAAACCCTGTTTTCTAGGTCCTTGATACCGAAAAACCAATTGAAAGGAAAACGTCCGTCTGTCCGTCCGTCCGTCTGTGAACACTGCTAGCGCCTAAACCATACGTACGATTTCTTCCAAAATGGATATTCCCCGGTCGATCTGATTCTAGTCGAAGCTTTGAGATTTTGAAAAAGATTCTTCAAAATTTGGAGGTACTTTATATGAAGCCCCCCGGAGAGTTTCAAAATTTTCTTAAAAACGGCTCCAAATTTTTTCTTTAAATTTCTTTTATGAATAGAGTAAAATACACTTATTAACATGGCATAGGTTCGATTTTTACGAATAACTCTGAATTTTCGAAAATTGTGAAATTTTTTTGGCGTCTTTCTCCAACTACAAAATTGAAGATAGATATTTTTTCTTCATATAAAATTTGTTCTGCATATTGAGTTCTTTCATAAAGGTCGTGTAAATGTTTTTCAAAATTTTAGTAGTCTTCGTGCAATATTGCGTGGAATATGTGCAATTTTAAAATATTACAAAACCAAGATTTTCTCAAAAACGGCTCCAAGTTTTTTCTTTAAACTTTTGGTAGGGATAGTGGTGAATGTACTCTATCAGATGACATAAAAGCCGTATTGAACTATAGGTTGGTTTTTTCAAAAATTACAAAAATTTTTTCACGTATTTCTCACTTCGATAACATTTACATTAGTGGCGATTTTTTCACATTATTATATTTACGAGTACATGTGTTTTAAATAATGTCAAGTAAAGTTTCTCGGAAACACAACCGTTTTCTGTGAAAAGTAGCTCAAAATTTCGCATTTTCAGAAACGCTCAAGCGCCATTTTCTCATATATGGCTGCAAATTTTTTCTTGAAACTTTTGTAACAGATAGTGATAATTACACTTTTTAATATGACGTAAAGTTTATTTTGAGTTATTCTTTTGTTTTTTGAAAAATTATATAAATGTAATTTTTTTTGAAAGATCTCTCACATCGTTAATATGCACATTATCCGCAATTTGTAAAGATTATTATATTTGTGAGTGTAAGTGCTTCAAATAACTTCAAATAAAGTATTTTGAAAACTCAAACATTTTCTGCGAAAATGAGCTTAAAAATTTTGCATTTTTAGTAGCGCTAAAACGCCATTTTCTTTAAAACTGCACATAATTTGAAAAGAAAATTGCCATTTATGACAATATGACAGGTTTTTGTGTTCTTTAATATTCTAAAATTAATGTTTCCGTTCTACCAATAGGAAACCGAAAAATTAAGAAAATGACAATGGTATATTATGAATTAGTTTATAATGTTGTCCTTTTTGCACGAATAAGAAGTTATTATCGAACGAACGACTTGGGAGTGTGTTCGGTAATATCTTCTTATGAGTGCAAAAAAGTAACATTATAAACGAGTTGCATACATTATTTTCTTTTGTAACAGTATTATGATTTAAGGAAGCGAAATTAATTTGGATGTTAAGTTGTATTTCGTATTTTTTTTAAATTCATGTTATGACGTCATGAATGCTACCAAAGCAACTAATATGTTTACAAATGGTAATTAGTTTGGTCACGATTCAAAATAGTTACGTAATTCTGATCTTGTAGAGCTCAGAGTATGTATTAAAGAAGTCAGGAACTTCCAATAATTTGTGCAAGGGTTTCCGGAATCAGAGAATATTGTGAGTACTGTGAGTTTCTCGTTTATTTCATTCAATAATTAATTATAGTTATTTAGTTTGTTTCTTTCGTGCATTTTCTGGAATTACATGTAGGCTGTTGGATGTAAGTTTTTTCTATAACAGTCATTAACAATTTTAAAGTTCATTATAAATATTTCAACAGCTGGGTTTCGTTATAATATTTTCAATTTTATTTCTTCAGGTAATTTTAATAAGAAAGATGACATTGTTTGCAGGTGGAAAAGTTTTCTTACACGGTTAAAATGCACATTTCCAGCCATTTGTAAACACTATTGAATTTATGAGTATAAGTGCTTTGAATGACTTCAAATGATGTTTTTCGAAAACTCAAAACTTTTCTGTAAAAAGCTTCAAATTTCACATTAACAGTAGCGCTTAAACGCCATTTTCTTGAAACGGCTCCAAATTTTTTAACGAAAATTGCCATTTAGGGCAAGGTTTAATTCTTTTTTTTTATATTCTTAAAATAATAGTTTTGTTCTACTATTGGAAAACCGAAAAGTTATGAAAATGTCGAAAAAATGTAGTTTGGGCGGCGATAGATGGCAGCTGTCAAGAGTATTGGCAAGTCCGAAAAGCTAGCCGAGACCAAACGCAACAGAAAACTAATACGGGAAAGTCTGTGCCATTCTGTAGCACCACTAGTTTTCTTTTCACTTTAGAACAATGCCGTTTAGTGTAGAAATTCATTTTATGTTTTGACAAAGCAAAATGACCTTTTTTTGTGCATTTTTCGTCGATTTCGACTAATAAGTCATTTTTTACCTTTTCGCGTTATTTTTAATGCATTTTTCGCTGATTTCATCGAATGTAATATCGTTTTAATGGAACTTGCTTCAAACAGTATTTATGGGATGCAACAAATGTTCACCACAGAATTCCTGAGTAACCTACTCGATTTCTTCGCTCATGTATTGTAATGTCTGTCGTGAGTACTATGTGTAATTCAAGGTTCCTGTGACGCCTGTCGGCGCCAATGTCAGTTCGGCCGATTTCGCGATAAATAAAGGCAGAGGTACTGCATTGACATCATTTGATGCCCTGAGCCATATTTTCCGGTATGATATAATATTAAAGGAAGAACTGAAACTTATCGAATATGATGAAATTAAAGTAAGAACTTGGAATGGAATTATAAGAACGATAGCAGCCGGCGGCTGGAATTCTCCTCCAGACAGCGACTGAATTCGATCTAACTGACAAAATAGCATACTTATACGTACTAGCGGGCTATAGTATAAGTGCAACTGCCTACATGCCAGAGGGAGTAAGCTTCAATCTTTGGTTCCAAGGTTTCTTCGGCTTGCTGGAGAGAACCGAATAGTTCGAAAACGGTTATGGAAAACTGGGATCATCTGGGCATGTAGCCCTTCCAATTTGCTATCCATGACCAAAAACCTCAAAGGCTTTTGGTCCTTTGGCTTTTGGAACAGAAACATCCTCCACAAACTTCGTCGTTTAAGGCAGCTCATTCCAGCCGAGAGCATTTATGCGAGCTGAGGATGTGAAAAGCAAACATATTATTTGGCTGTACGCCTGTGTTATCTTTTCCAGTGTCTGTTTCGTCTTCAGTTCGTCTCGCCAGTTCGGGAAGTGCTCGAAAGCAGTGGAATGGTTATCTGTGCTACCCAAAGACAGAATGTGGGTGTTTTGGAAAACTATTGAAGCAATAAGGTTGTTTCCCTATGGCATAAAATGGCAGAGGTCGAAAAAACGGAGGGTAGGGAATATCAGCTTATGCCCGAGAAGTTAAAGATATCGTTAAAATGTTCGATGATAACATAATGTACAATTCTGACTGGCACATCAACGAAAAATGCAAAAGAAAGTGAAACCCTACTAAAATAGCGTAGGGCGGAAAATTCGGCAAAAACTTTCCTTAGAATATTTTTAAACTTGACTTGCTTTTAAGGTGAAGAGAATAATTACATGCTGGCTGTATAATCAGGTTTTCTTTCACTGTATCTTTTCATGGCTTTGATGGAGAGCTTATTAAAGACTCTGAAGCAATCAAATTGGTCTTCTATAACAGGGTGGTCCCTTTCTAGAAAACACGGAAAACCGGGAAATATCAGGGAATTTCATTGCTCTGGAAAAGTCAGTTAAAATCAGGGAGTTTGTAGAAGAATCATTAGAAATTAGGGAAAATTCTGAGGGAGCTATAAAATTAGATATTATTTGTTAAAATCCGTAATACGGCGTTTTTTTTGTTCAATTTTTTTGTCGAGAAAATATTGTTGATTTGTAGTTTGTCCTGGCGAAATCAGAGAGCAATTAGTATCAAGCTGCCTTGAATATTTTTGTTGGAATTACGTTTATCAGGAAGATATATTAAAAACTTAACTGGATAACCGGGATGGATCAGGGAAATTTGTTCCATGAAATTAGTGGCCACCTGTATAATGACTTACTAGAAGTGATTAAGATTTGGTGATACTCCGTTCTTTCCTTCTTTACTGTCGTCTACCACTCCATCACTCTGCCGCCGTGTCGTTCCTGTTTGTTACATATTTCGTTGCATTCACATGATCTTGCAATTTACATTTTCCACGTGGGCTGTACTTCCTTCAAAGGAATACATATTTCGTTACATTTACATGATCTTGCAATTTACATTTCCCACGTGGGCTGTACTTCCTTCCTTACAATTTTTCTAGGAATTTTTTTAACAAACTTTTCGACGAACGATGTTAATATGTTTGTTTACTCGTAAGAATTCGAGGAACGTTCCTGGTTGTTTTTGAGGCTGCTTAAAAAAATAAGTTTTCCGCTTCAAACAACTGTTTTAAATAATTTTAGTACATGCTGTTTATGAGTACCACGAATTAAGAAATATAACTTGTAATTAGTTATTCGAGAAATGAACATACAGCTGTTTGAACTGAAATTGACACTCTCTCCATTTCACTCTCTCTTTTTTTTGTGAACCTATTTGTTGGATTAAATATCTATTCAGAAACAAATTTAGTAATACACGCCTAGCTTATACTTAGCATTAACAAAAACATTTGTTCTTTTTTTTTGTACATGAATCATTTCATTTGCAGAGTGGAGGTTGGATACATTTTTTATTGGAGATGTATGACAAATGTAATTTTCTGGCGATCATATTAATACACGTATATTTTTTTGAATAAAAACTGCATCACAATTTTAGAAAAAGAATGAAGAAATTATTCGATAATATACGAATTATCGCAATTTATTCCATTAGTTATCGTAATAATACCAATAAACAGTATCTCTGTCTACTATTGTATTGTCTAAGTTAAACGTGGAACCTAATTCCAAGAGAAGTCGGTAAATGAAACATTTTGTATGTTTCCTTAATAAATTGCTTGTTTATGGTTCGATTTTTCACAAGAAAATGTTACATGGAGATTTTCTACGAAAATTTCGACACGTTTAAGCGTCACGTTAAAGCGACGTATAAGTCTCATTCCACAATTTGTAAAAGTCTCCTGTACGACATATTGCCTATACCTTAAAGTAAACAGATGGAAACGTTACTCAAAACAAAGACCATTGGTTGGCCCCGTGGACGAGTTCGCAAAGTTCCGTAGTGATCTCGGACCGAGGGGTCGTGGGTTCAAATCCCTCGTCGGGCATGGTTGTATGTGTTCGCCCTTTCACCTCCTATCCCCACCACATCGGTTCATCCTCATACCATAACGTTAAAATCAATAGTGGTCGCTAATGATATTACAAACTGCTAGTTTTCAAATCCATGTATAAAACACAACTTCGATTCTCAGCTACTTCCCCTTGTAAGTTAGGTACCGGCATTTCAGATCTTATAAACTTAGAGCGTTACTTGATACCACTGACAATATTCTCGTCGAACGAATTTTGATCTACATGCTATATTTTCATGCTTGAGGTGCAACTTGACTCATTGCTCGGAACGCGTTGATCTGGTTGAAACATACACCTCTGCGGCTTTTCCAAAGAGGGAAAGATCCTCACGTCGGGACGGAGGATGTAGCTCAAACTAATTCAATAAAACCTCAAATGGAATGTACATATAACAGAATTAAACACTAAATTAAGTTCATTATGTTACTCATTCAGAATTCTTTCAAATTCTGTCAGCCTTCATGAAGCTCGTTGCGTTTATTTTGCGAATGTACTACATTCCCGCCTGAGATACGGCATAATATTGTCGGGAAGCTCATCCTGTAGTACCCAGACCTTTAGTTTGCGAAAGAAAATTATTCGAATAATGAAAAAATGCTATCCACGTGATTCCTGCAAGTCTCTTTTCATTGAGCTTGGAATTTTACCATTGTCTTGCCTATTTATTTACGAATCTGTAATTTTTGTCAAAACTTACTTAACGGTGGGAACATATTTTCATGTAGCGAATTAAAAGAAAAGTATAACTTACTGTAAATCTAGTAGACAGAAAAAATAATGAAAATTTAATGGATTAAAATTCTTATTAATCTCAATTCCAAAATTAAATCCTTTGAATAAAAACCAGACAAAAAAAAGGTACCTTCATTACACCGGATATAATAATTACTGCAAAAAGATTCATTTTTAAGTATCTCCATCTTCGGATATAGTAATGAGCCATTTAATCTACTCCAATCACTCAAGCATAAAAAGTTAATCGGATTAGATGTAATTTGTGTATGTGTTGCACAACACATTCATCTCATTTTTTTATTTTTTAGCTTGTTACTGGATGACGGGATATGCTTTCCAAAATGGATGTTCTGGAAAGAAGACGCTACATAGTAACTCTAATGGCCTTCTTTGGTTTTTTGAACGTATTTGCCTTGCGAGTCAATGTGAGTGTGGGGGTTACAGCCATGGTATCCAACCGTTCAGGCCCCAACGGAACCATTGTAAGTCAATGTTATGCTTATAATTCTTTTATTATGTATTACATTTAGTGACTATTCCTTAAATAGTATGTTCCTTGCTAACTGTTGTAGGGACCTGAATTCAACTGGGACTCAAAAATGCAAGGACTAGCTTTAGGTGCTTATTTCTATGGATATATTACTACCCAAATTTTAGGAGGTTGGTTGGCAGCTCGTGTGGGAGGACATCGATTGTTTGGATTTGGAGTTGGAATTACTGCCACTCTTACTTTATTGACACCCCTTCTTGCTAGAATTAGCATATATTTATTTGTTGCCATCCGAATTATTGAAGGTATTTTTGAAGTAAGTTGATTTTATAATCTTCAATTACTTTTTGTTATTGAAATATTTTTTTTATTTTATTTTTTTATTGTGTTTCATGTTTCTACATATTCTACAAAGTAATTCAATAACCTACACGTGACCATGTACAGAGCATGTTCAGAGCTTGTTTCAGGGCAAGCAAGTGAGGTGTCGTTCGATACACCTAGGTATACTGATGAACAAATGACCATTTTCCTGAATCCTTCCAAAATATTCTAAGAGAATGCTTGAAAAAGCATCTTTTCTTTTTGATGGGGGAAGTTTAGTTCACCTCACATAGTGCTCAATAGATCATTTGATTCCTCTGAACAAGCTCTATTTTAAGGCAGAATCTTCGACAATAACAATAGGGAGATTTCAAAGGACCTAGTAGTGAAATTATTGTGCCTCCAGACGTTAAAAGCCTTTCCCATATAACATGAATAGTAATGACATGTTTTATCAGATTGAATATTATTAAACCTAAAACTAATATGATTTTTTAATATATTTCTTTGAATATTCTTTTATGTATTTTCTATGCCCAAGAATGGATGAGCCAGGCAACTGCTTTATGTTTAACGTTGTTTTTATTATGAAGTTGCTTAGCTCAAACAATGTTAACATATAAATGCACTCCCCAAGGCACCATGCCAAGTTCGTTTTTTGAGAAATGATATAATCATATCTGCGAGTCATATCAGTCATTTCATTCTCTGAAATAATTTTATATTTTCATTGTTGGAAGACCTGAAACACCTAATGAAATTTCTTTTCAGTTTTAACTTTAAATAAAATGTAACTTTCGGATTTCTCTGAAGATTAAAAATTGAAGAATGTGTTGTTTTGTATTAACAAACACTTCCCTGGGTGAAGTTGGGGGTTTGTGTTTTGGTGGAATTGCAGGAGGTTGAGAATTTGAAATATTTTTTACATTACCTAGTTTTAGCACATTACTAGAACTAATAGTTGTGTAATTTAGCCTGTATATCAAATGTTTTCAAAAAGAGTTTAATTTATATTTTGTTAAAATATTATTTTGTGGATACATTTTTGAAGTTTATTTGATATTTTCAACTTCATACCCAGTTTTTAGATTCGGGGAGGAAGTGCCCAACTCTGCCATTTTCTAGCAACACTCATAAATAGAGACCGGAAAAATATGTAGTATTAAATATCAAAATATGTACATAAATATGTAATGAAAACAATAAGAATATGTAATAAATATGCAAAATTGGATATAATATGTAATATTAAAATTCTCTAATTTAAAACCATTTACTTATCAAGAAATTACATTTAGAAAAACTGGTCACTTTACATCATACAACTTTCTCGTCAGCAGTAAATGCTTCATCTATTGTAATTCAGGACCGTAGTTTAGCAGCCAGACTAATTGCAATAGAAGCCATCACACAAACTGGTGAGTTCTACAACCAGCAAACATACACTGTAGCATCTTCATCGATGTATTACACGTTGGCGATCGCAAATTTTTCTCGGAAATTAAGGTTACAGATCACAAAACACAGTGTTAATGATATTTTAGACACTTAGATTTCCCCAATAATGTTGGGAAAATGCTGATTTTTTTTAAATACACCTTTTCATAAAAAATATGGAATTGAATTGAAGAAAATTGATAAAATGAGAAAATACTTGTATATTGCGAAAACAGCAGAATATTTAAAATATGTAATAAATTACTAAATATGTAAAAATGTGTAACGAAAAAATTCGATATTTTGTTAGGAGCGCTATGTTCGTCAAGATTACAATTTTGAGAACGGTAAGTAGGAAGACAAAAAATACATAAATACATAAAAATCCGGTCTCTACTCATAAACACATCTGTATTTCATTCATATTGTGGAAATCAAACTGAGTTTAGTTTTCGAGAGAAGGGTACTAGGTATTTATTGTCATGTTTGAAAAGAAGAAATGTTTCTTGCCTTTTGAAAAACGTTAAACAAATTTTATAATTTGATCATTTAAAAAAGTTAATTCTGCTAATAATGTTTGCTCTCTAAGGGAGTGTCGTACCCCAGTATGCATGATGTTTGGGCTCATTGGACCCCACCATTGGAACGCAGCCGTTTGACTACTGTTGCGTATTCTGGTAGTTACATAGGCATTGTAATTGCTATGACAGGATCTGGGATCCTTGCAGCTAATGTTGGTTGGCCATCAGTATTTTATGTATTTGGTAGGTATATTTTTTTTATTTTGTCTTGACATGATCTATTAGAGGGATATTATATTAATATGATTCTTCAGGTGCAATTGGAGTTGTTTGGTATATAGGATGGTTGATGCTAGTAAATAGAGGACCCACGGAGGATAAATATATTGATCCGAGAGAGTTGAAATATTTATTGTCTCATTTGGGACCTCAGAAGAAGGTAATTTTACCACCTGTCTGTTTTCTGCACATGTATTTTACAATATTTGTGGCATTAATTTATGAATATATAGAAAATTTCAGAATTGTTGGAGATAATGAGCCATAGTAGTAATGATTTCCATGAAAAATTGCTGTTGGCTATCATTAATGTTGTCAATGAGTGCATTCACAAATAGTCATCTATTTTTTCATTTAAAAAAAATGTTGTGCATATGCGTGAATAGCTGGAATGTAGCTTGAAATAAAAATTACTTTATGTATTACGAATTTCACTTTTTGTCACATTAATCTGTAGAAGTTAAAAACTTCATTATTGGATTTTATAAAGGAAATGAGAGGTTATTATTTGTTTTAATTATAGGTCACTAAACATCCATGGGGTCACTTCTTCCGCTCACCTGCAGTTTGGGCTATAATTGTAGCGAATTTTTCTCTGAATTGGGGATTCTATACCCTTATGACTCAGTTACCTATGTTCATGAAAGGTATGAAAAATAAATATTAATTAACTACGCTGATTTTTTAGAGATATCTGAATGACATTAATAAACAGATATTTATTTAATATGCTTTAGATTATCTTAAGTAAATTAGATAAAGCTATTAAGTAAATCTATAGAAGAGTAGTTGCTAATTTATTTGCATATTTTACATAATGTAAAACATGTGTAATGTGATTTATTTTTTAAATAGGAAATAATATTGCTGTTTGGTAATACAACTGTTGACTTTCCGGTCAAAACTTAAAAAAAAATATCATTTGCAGATACACTGGGTTTTGACTTAGAGCAAGCTGGATTTCTATCAGCACTGCCTTATTTGATTGTGGCAATTACTATGCAAATATCTGGACAAATTGCTGATTGGATTTTGATAAAAAATATTCTTACCACAACGCAGGTGAAATTTGAAGTATCTTGAAGAGGAATATTTTTAAAGAAACTGAAAACAACATTGACATGTTTATTTTATATAGGTTCGAAAATTGTTCTGTTGCTTCGCTTTTATAAGCCAGTCCTTTTTTATGCTGCTGACTGCATTGTAACATCACCTGCCAGTGCTGTTGCATGTTTGTCTTTTGCTGTTGGTATGGGTTCATTTGCAGAATCTGGATTTTTGTAAGTAAATTGTACACAATTTATAGTACTTCTTAATCTATAATTAATTGAATCTTTTTTTGGACTTGAATCATTTGGATCATTTGTGAATAACTTGCTTTCAGTGTAAATCATTTGGATCTGGCTCCACAACATGCAAGTGTTCTGATGGGAATTGGCAATACAGCTGGTACCCTCCCTGGAATTATAAGTCCAACTCTTACTGGGTACATTGTTACAAACAAGGTAGGCATGAATGACTTGAACTTATATCATTCTCTTCTCTCTCTTTTTTTTGACTTATTTTTTCTTTTATGTTTCTTTTATTCTTTGTTACACAGCAGTAGAATTTCTGTTAAGTAATATGTCATAAATGTTAACTCATAGTATTTATTTTTGCGTTTATTCTCTGGTATGAACTTGGTTTCTTGATTTATATCATGTAAGAAATTGTTTTATAATGCTTTATTATTGTTTAAATTGATAAAACTCTTACATTACCCAATATTGATATGTTTGTCCATCAGCGTTAACTGTCATGATTCTTTAACTCTTTATATTGCAGACACCAGAGGAGTGGAGAATTGTCTTTTACATAGCAAGTGGTGTTTATTTTGCTGGTGCAATTTTCTACAGTATTTTTGCCTCTGGTGAGAGACAAAAGTGGGCAGAAGAGGTGGGGGAGGAAAGAGAAGATGAGAAATATACAGAAGAGTCACATATTAACATAGTGTCAAAGAGAGGACATTCATACACTAATACTGCATATGTTGTAGATTGATAACTAGTTTTCTTTAGTTCTTTTCTATTTTTGAAAGATCTTGGTTTCATTTTTTTATACACAATTTTATGCTATGTATTAAAGTGAGAGTTAGAAATAAGATAAGGCATGAAATAAAAAATATTATTTTTGGTGTGTTTTCTTGTTTTTAGGACTTTTAAGAAGCTAAGAAACTTCTTCTAACAATGAAAGAGAAAAGTTTACTTTGACACTGATGTATTGATAATGTAATGACGTAATTGTAACAAATTTATTAATTTTAATTAGTAATTTGGGAACTATATATTTGAAATTTATTTATTATTTTACTAAGAAGTCTCTCCAATTGTAGTATTTACACTTGGCCTTATTGTGAAAAAAAATGCTTCTTATATATTCATAATAAAGTTTAGATGAAATATATAGTTTCTATGAATGAAGAATAAAAATTATATTGATCATTTATTAAAAATTGTGTTAATGATGGTTGGTGTGAAGTGAATTTTTCAGAAAGTGACAACCTGAGATCTTTAGTAATATATTCTGTACTTGTTATTTGTTTACTGTACAGTATTGTGTTTATAAAATTGTTTTTTATTAATATATTTTTATACAAAGTACAATGCTTGTTTACTGACTCCCAACCATTTGTTATTGAACCCAAGAAAATTATTCCTGAAAATTATTAAAATTTCAATTTTTAAAATTTAGTGTCTTTGTAGAATCTTATGAAGTGAACTTGCAAACATGAAAATTTTAAAAACCTGTGAAAGAAATATGAGCATGTTCATGGGACAGCATAAAATATTTATTGTAAGTGTCATAAAATGTGTAACCAAATAATATTTTACTCTTCTTTATTAGTTTACTATAGATTCAATGTATTTGCACTCTGGCAAAGGTGGATTGAACAGGTCAGTATTCAGTATTAGTCGTCTGTGTCCCTTGAGCCCAAGGGTCCTCTCTGATGGGCCTTTGTATAATATGTGAACGTTATTTTTAGTGCTCTTTTGTTCTTTATACTTCTAAGGGCCTTCCTTCAACTAAATACAGTAAAACCCCGCTATAAGAGACCCCGTTATAAGAGAATCTCGCTTATAGGAGACAAAATTCACGGTCCCGAGGTCAGTTGTAGGTAAACAATGCATTTATTTCCCGCTTTTAAGAGACCCCGTTATAAGAGATTCCCGAGTATAGTGGACAAGATTTTATTCCCCGCCATGCGTTTCTTCACGCTTGTAAGAGACAAACCGCGAAATTTTCCTCCAGATGACTCGGGAATTTCCTTAGCGTGGTAAGGGTTGGGACACGTGCTTAAAATAGGCTGGAGCAAGGGCTCGCAACACCAGTGCCACCTGTGGAGGGGGGGGAGGTGTGCGAAGTTCTCGTGAAGAAAGCTCATTCGGTAAGCTTCGTGTCTTTTGGCAACAAGAAAGACGCCTATAGTGCGACTTTTGTAACCGTGTCTCTAGAAGGTATCAGCTGTTTACGGTTTCATCCAATCGGAAGCTTCTATGTCGCTAGTAACGTCACGATGGTGACTTTCAAGCTCCCGATTGGATGAAACCGTCAGCAGCTGATACTTGCCAGAGATAGAGTTGAATAAATCACATTTTGCATTTAGTGTTTTGACCAGTGTTAACAATTGTTACTTTCTCGTATACGTATATATATATATATATATATATATATATATATATATATATATATATATATACGTAATATAGAGAAAGTAATGTAATGCTGCAGAAAATCGACTTCGAGATTTTAACAGAATGCATGTTTTGGGGTCCCCTGATACCGAAAAAGGTTTGTTTTTTTCTTTCAAAACTTTCCTTCGTCCGTCCGTGAATAACACTTGCGCCAAAACTATTGGTACATTTTTTCCCAAAATGAATATTCGGCGATCGATCTGTTTCCGCTCGGAACTCTGCGGTTTTGAAAAACATTCTAAATTTTTGTGGGTACTGTACACGAAGCCCATGGGACATTTTCAAAATTTCCCCAAAAATAGCTCCAAATTTTTTCTTTAAATTTCTTGTAAGAATAGAGTGGAATTCACTGATAGAGGTGACATTGTTAGGATTGTCACTGTTAACTCTAAATTTTCGAAAATTGAAAAAGTTTGCAGTTTTTTCAAGGGTTTTCCTACAGCTACAAAATTGATTAGAAATTTTTTCTTATAATAAAAATGTTTCTCTATAATTAGGTCTTTCATTAACGTTATGCACTAAAAAAAATTTCATGTAATATCGAGTGAAATAATAAACATTTACAAAAATAAGATTTTCTCGAAAACGGCTCCAAATTTTTTCTTTAAATTTTGGTAGTGAGTTATAAGGGTACTTTATAAGACTTAACATCATTTTGCTCTATTCATTTGTTTTTTCAAAAATTACACAAATATAATTTTTTTATAACTCTCGTGTCAATATTTACATTAGAGGCGATTTGTTCACATAATTCATTTGTGAGCACATGTGCTTTACACATAATAAAGTTCACTCAATAGATCTGGTCAAATGGGCTCTGGAATCAACTAATTTATGTTTCCTCAAGCTTAAAATAAGTGTACAAATCATACTAATCCACTAAAAATATGGTAACATCTCATTAAACATGTCAAAAACGCATTTCCCACTTATAAGAGTTCCCGCTTATAAGAGACAAAATTCCATTCCCCCAAGTGTCTCTTATAAAGGGGTTTTACTGTATTATTTTAAAATTAAAATTGTTTTAACAATTTTGTTTTGCAAGTTGGTCTTTAATTTTTCAATATTTAGTGTGAATTGTTCACTTAGGTTTAGAAATCTTGGGTTTCCACAGCTGGTGTCAATATATCGCCGTAAACACTTCGTCCTAGGCTCATTTTGCCCTGAGGAAAGTCACAGTATGGCGGTCGAAACGTTGGCAACTGTGCCTAGGACGCAGCGTCTCCCGGGCAGCCAAGAATCTTAACAAGAGATTGAACGAAAAATAAGTGTTGGAGACGACATTTTTAATGCCACTACTCTTAAGCCGGCAATTAACCCATTACTGCCCATAATGAATCACTCGGAAGGAAAAGGCGTCAGCGTTGACACCCCTGTACGATCATTATCGTGTTAAAGGATAATTTTGAAATGTGAAGTATGTATGATACGTTACAGAGACAATCCCCTTTTGTAGGTTAATTGAATTACCAAATTATATTCTAAAATAAATCTATGATAATGGATCCGTATGTTCTAGAATATGACATTGCAAATGTACATTTTTTCTTTAATATGCCTCCTGAAAACACTCTTAAAGAATGTACACTTGAGAACAATGCTTCTAGTTGCGTTCAGATTAAATTCTAACTTCGTTAAGCCGCATACTGTGGGGGGTAGTGGCCGTAGGTCGATAGAATATTCGACAAGTCACGATCATATTTTTTTTTATTATTTAATTTTAATTCGTAATAGATTATTTGTATGCACTACGCCCGAGGATGAAAAAACAAGACGGCTGTATGTTTAAAGTTTCTTTTTATTTAAAACTTGCTTAACCGGCGAATATATTTTAAAACTAGTTGAAAATTCCTACGACGCCCCATTCAGCTAGTAATTTGGTATGGATATGACGTTATGGATATTACGTTGATGGTTTAGCATTAATATTACACCAACGCAATCAGCTTATCTCGTCAATGTTCTACTCGTATCATCGGTTTTGCGGTATATTGTTGTTAATCAGAAAATTGGAAATCGAGAAAAAGGTAAATCGGATAAAAAAATAATTTTGTGTGTGGGATAAGACTTTATCTCTGATATTATACCAATTGCTGCTTGACCGCATCGTTAATTCATGGATGGAGTTCGCCATTTATTTTTATGGAATAATCTTCAAAAATTCAGATTTATAAAATTAATTTTAATAAATGAAGAAGCAAGAGCCATAATCACTTTTTATATAAATTGAATATCGTCAATTACTTGGTACAGGAAATGTAGTTGCGGGTAAATTAAATCGCACTTTCCTGCACAAAACAGGTTTTTGTGTTACAGCAGTATTCCATTGGTAGGGAGCTCAGTTCTCTTTTCGTCTCGGGCAATAGAAGATTGTCCCGCGTAATGTTAGGTCGTTTGGATCTTTCTTATCAGTGGCGTAGCTTCAGTTGGTGTCACCCGGGTTGAAGCTAATGGTGTCACCCCCCCATAAATATAAAAATATCTATTGCTGAATGGATTGCACATTATTTTATTAAAAATACAAACATATTTCCACATGATATTTATTTATAATATATTAAAAAATCTATGTAATTAGGAATAATTGCAATATCATTGCCATTAATCATAATCTATGCTTATGATTTAAATGATTTTGACTAATTAATGAATTTTGTTTAATGAATTTTAACTAAACCATACAAATTATATAATTCCAACAATAACATTTTCAAACTACCAAAACTAAGAAAACCAACTATTACTATATAAAATGTTTAAGTAAATGATTTAAATTACATCATTCCAACTATAAAATAATGTAATTGGTGTCACCCTTAGAATGATGTCACCCAGGGCGCGCCGCCCCCTGCCCCCCCCCTAGCTACGCCACTGTTCTTATCATGGTTAAAATGTTGGGAGAAGGACGTTAACCAAGTTCATTGGTTAGTGGATGAGTTTCTCAGCATAAAAAATATACTCTCAAATATGAGTCTCAAATATAAAATTTTATAACTCAATTCTGTTTTGGAAGATTATTTGGGTATAATCTCATTGTTCAGTGCGGGAGCTTGTCAATAGAATGGCCGCCGGAGAGTTTACCGCTATAATCGTACTCCAATAATCGACTAGAAAATAATGATAAATCGCTAGAAGATTGCGAAAATTAAGTGAGCGAAATATTTCTTCAAAAACCAATAATTATTTCAAAAATTAGTAAAAAAAGTTCAATTAAATAAAATTATAATCAAAATAAAATGTTATTTACGGTAAAAAATACATGAACAGTTTTCTTTTGAATTGCGTCTAAATTACAACCAATATCTATAATTAGCGGTTTTTGAAAAAAATCTTTTACTTATATGATCATCGTTCTGCCTGATACGATTGTATAATGTGTTATTGTTCATTCTAATCTTTCAACAGTGTTGTTAAACTGAAGATACTTCCATCCCCTTTCCCGCTATCTTTATGTTACCTGTTTTGTCAAAATAATGCATAAGCAAATTTTTTAATATTCTTTTTATTTTTTAGTTATAAATGTTTCACGAGATAGAACAAAATGACAACACGCAAACATATCGACACCCAGTCTTGATGTCTTAATATGGAAACAGAACTGACGAAAATAGTCTTACTTCAATTTCCGATACATCGGCTGGAAACATGGCATTGATAGGCGCAGGCTAAAACAGGAGGCAGGGGAGAGGAACAATATTTCTGGCTCCTCTTCCCTGTTATACTTTTTTATGTATACGTAACGTTGTAGTAGTATCACAAGGAGAATGATATTATAATTTGATTATAATAATAATTGGTTGATTTAACTATTTACTCGGTTGTCAGATGTGTTGGCGAGTCTCTTCCCCAAATGTATAACAATTTCCCAAATTAGGTCAAAAAGCGGAAAACAAGAATTTTTTTATTATAATTTTATTAAGGAAGGCCATGGGCCCTTTTCAGCATTTTCAGGGAGGTCTCTGCATAATTTTATTAAGGAAGGCCATGGGCCCTTTTCGGCATTTTCAGGGAGGTCTCTGCGCATGCAAATGGCAGAAAAACATCAATGGATTGACATTTTATACACATTTATACTAATCGAAAAAAAACGTTCTGTACACGAGAGGAGCTCTGTATTTATATCAGGGCCGCGAAGTGCCGCTTTTTTGCCGGGTGAAAAGATTACATTGACGCGTGCGAGATATGAGAAAGTCAATGAAACTCAACCTTTTGTGGTAGTTGGGTAGTCTTTGTGTATCACTCATAATTTGTGACACTTATTCTGCTATCAATTAGCAAAATCGCCGATGATCTAAAAAGATTTCCTATCGTTAGATAGAATATCGGTTTTGAGATTGTCTCTCATTCAAGAGCGGGAATTTCATTTCTGTTATTCGGTCTTCTTGTGTCAGCGGTTTTCAATCTTAAAATTTGATTATACGTGCCATTCATGTAGTTCAATTTCTAATGTACTTTAAAACAGTTGGGTTCTTTAGCATATATGTTATGTTGACAATATTCCGTTATTTTCGATTCCTGGTTTCCAACAAATTAGAAAGCTGGTCAAACAAGTATAAGGCTGATACGAATATTTTGAGAAGAAAATGAACATTGTTTGTTGACTGGTACTGTCTGGATGAACGATTTGTGTAAAATATCATAATCGAAAATACATGTAGAATGCGAAATGAGCATTGTGATTAAGGAGAGATACGGAATGACAGCTTGTTTCCATATTCTTTCTTAAAAGAGTAAATTAATCTGTTCAGTTGTTCACTCTTGCAACTTACTCTTTCGCTGGGTTACTCTTTGTTACTGGGTTCCAATATTTACTCAGAAAATCGTACTTGCATATTTGTCTTATCATACTCATCTTGAAAACGAATGCCACGGACCAGAAGGCGTCCTTCCAAACATTCAAAACATTACTTCAAACCTGTGAAGTAGTCATTTGATAGTGGGTATCCTGGTCGTGAATTATTATTTAATAATATTTTGAAAATGTTCATAAAAAATTAATCCATATTTTACATGTTATAAAGTCATAAAGGGTGCAGAGAAAAATAGAACAAATTTCGTCTATAAATTGTTTTGTCGTATAAAAAAGTTGACTTACACAATGTTAGGAAATCTAATTTAGAAAATTATTAGTTCATTTGGATTTGCATAAATAACTGATTATGCAACAAATTCCCAGGTATCTTTCCCACTGGGACACTGCTCCAGCCGGGATTATGTCTAAGCTCCCGAATGGTGTCTCGAGATTTTTCGGTAGTGAAGTGCATGAAAGTATGTGTGTGTGTGTGTGTATATATATATATATATATATATATATATATATATATATATATATATATATATATCGTGTGTGTGTGGTGTGTGTGTGTGTGTGAGAGAGAGAGAGGGGGGGGAGAAAAGGGACAAGAATGAGAAAGGAGAAAATTGCTTGCGGTGCATGACCCGTGGCTTGAGCTATAATGTCCAGCCCTCCCTCTTGATGTTTTCTTATACGGAATTTGAATGTGGACATTTTTGATTGTATATCATTGGCTTCTGAGGGGGGCATGAGTAGAGCTCGGATGTTTACGTCATGCCATATTTTTTTCCTTGTGTTATTTCCATGGAAAATGTAAGTTAAGCATAATTTTATATACAATGACTAAAATTATGCAATTTTCACGTTTCATATACAGTCATATTTTACACTATTGTATTTGTGAGTTAAGGTGCATCAAATGAATTCAAATGAAGTTTTTCGTAAACTCAAAAACTTTCTTTGAAAAAGAGCTTCAAATTTCGAATTTACAGTAGCGCTTAGATGCCATTTTCTTCAAAACAGCTCCTAGGTCTTCAAAGAAAATAGTAATTTAGGACGAAGTTTTATTGTTCTTTGATGTTCTAAAAATAATATTTCCGTTCTTCTGTTAGGAAACCGAAAAATTAAGAAAATATCAAAAAATGTACTTTTGGTGGCGATAGATGGCAGCTGGCAGGAGTATGTGGTAAATCTGAATACCTAGCCGAGGCCAAAGAAGTAGAAAACTAATACGGGAATGTCTGTGGAATTCTGTGGCACCACAAGTTAAAATCGATATAAATCATGTCGTAATGTTTATGAGTTGCGTCCAATCATTTTTTGCAGAAATAGTCGGAAATGTACTACAAGACGTTCAATGTAGAGTTCAGCACGACGAACAAAGTGTAAAACAATATTTTTAACTTACCATGCAAATATTTTTTTGTTGAATAAGATGATAATAAATTCCGCACTTCAGTTGCTTTGTCGGTGGCAATCTCAGAAAGCGAAACTATGGTCCGATTAAAATAAGTGGGTGATAGGCAATTGTGCTTCTGAAGCTGTAGCTTCGTACAATATGAGTACATGATTTGGTTACTTTTATAAGTATTTATTTCAAGTGTGTATTTTCGTGTCCCGGGAACACGTGCTCAGTTGTACGCCGTCAACGTCGCTCCTTTCCATTCGCAACTGTCAATCACGAACTTATTTTAATCGGACTGTAGTGCACTTCCCAGCTCATGGGAAAAATATTTACGCGTCTGCAATAATTCTAAATCGAGACATGCGTGACCTCTGCTGGTCGCTTCCTGCTCAATCTCGTGTCGCGTAACATTCGCGCGGACTTTGCCCTTTTGCCCTTTGACCTCTCTCAGTGCGGAAGAGATCGCCGGAGACTTACTGAACCATGTGGTCGTAGGTCGTGACCTCACCTCCCGGAGCATATATTGACATTTCTGTTCCTGGAAACGAGACCACTGGGAGACTAATGAAGGGGACAACACTTCCAGCATCTGTTACGATCACGAAGTTTACAGGAAGGAGACTCAACTCTGGTGGTGGAGGTATGTATCGAAAACGTCGGCAGCTACTTGAAAAATAAAACATTACTACACTCCTTATGCTTCAGCAATATCACGCGGAGAATAAAAAAAAACACGAAGGAACCTGTCAATGCAGCCAATGGCAGCAAACCCAAGCGTTTCCGCGGGAAGCTATAATTATTTACGAGTATTAACGGGACACACCCTTGACACTAATGATAAAAATCATAATAAATCAATTATTATAAATTTCTCACATAGATACCGCACAAACTGTCAAGAGAGCTGCAATTCACTGCCTTCCAATCTTCTAGATGAAGATAATGAACCCGATTCGGTTTCAAGTTGAGTAGCACTACAACACTGTCCCGTTACTATTTCTTTTCCATCTTATTGTCTTGGATTGAGGCAAGCCCAAAGACCGCCCCAGCAGAGCCGAGCGCCAACAGGTCAACATGTGCCATTACGCAACTCCAACACACTAGATAATTCCTAAGTGACATGATAATATAAAAGCATTATACAGGAAGATACTATTGTAAATTGCTAAGTAATAGAAACAATGCGAAGTAGTAGAAAATTGCTAAGTAGTTGATAAAGGAAGGAATTACTGTTTTTAAGTAAGAAATTATTTTCATATCTTGTTTATTAATATTAAAGAATACGAAACTAAAAATAGCTTACGTCAAGTAGTAGCTTACGTCAAGAATTGAAGGCGGATATTTTGTTCCATCAGCACAGGCATGGCCGATTCAACAGTTTTGGGGGCCCTCGGGCCTACGTTAATTTTCCCCCACCCTATTCTTACTTTCACCGGTCTCCCCCGATTCAAAAACAAGTTTTATTAAAAAAATTAACTTCGCATCACTTTTCGCAGCACTCAGCAATATTCCATATTAGGGAGTTTTTGCACCCTCGAACGTGAAGCACTATCGATCTTCTGCTCATGCGCAGTTCCAGTTTCACATCACTTTAGTGCATCTGCGCAGGCCCAGAAGATCGATAGTGCTTCACGTTCGAGGGTGCAAAAACTCTCTATTATAAATATTATCCAATAATGCGCGACACATCACTCCGTTATGCCAGTTTTTTGCGTACAATTTAATCACACATAATTTTTTTGTATGTTTTTATTTTATTATTTTGAAAAATTTAGTATTAAATAATTGTTTTAACAACTATCGAAGCCCCTTGAACAGTGGGGGCTCTGGACCCATGCGTCAGCACGGGTCTGAACTCGGCGGGGAAAAAACGGATAAAAGGAGTCGAGAAGGATCTCAGATAAGCACTCACAACAATAAAATGATGCAGGAGGTGGAGAAGAACTCAGAAACTCGATCAAAAATTATTCATTTGACACCACAACACAGAAGAGACCGGAATGTAAATGGATAGCAGAGCGAAAGAACACATGGTGAAAACAAGAAGAAAATCTGGCTCAGAGAAAATACAGTCGTCATACAAGAATTCAAGTTCAAACGTCCTCTTTAAATGGTAACAATCGTGAATAATAATAATAATAATAATAATAATAATAATAATAATCGGAATACAAACTGGATATTGTTATCCGGGATTTGGAGAAAAAAAGTGAGTCTATTTGTAGATGTTGCTGTACCTTGTGATCAAAATGTCGTAACCAAGGAGGCAGAGAAACGTCTTAAATACAAGAGTTTGGAAATCGAGATCAGCCGAATGTGGGACGTAAAAGCACAGGTCGTACCGATAGTCATCGGAGCTCTGGGATTTGTTCCGGAAAACTTGTGTAAGAACTTGGCTAAACTCCCAGGTCATTCAAAAGACTGGAAAGTGCAAGAAATTGCTTTATTTGGAATAGCTCACATTTTGCGCCAAGTATTGTAGAGGCACCGACAGTCCCAAGATCTGCTCCTTAAGTAGCTGGTTGCAACCTGGAGTAGATTTTATTTTGAGCCGACTCTTAACATCTTTGGTTGTGATATAGTAGAATAATAATAATAATAATAATAATAATAATAATAATAATAATAATAATAATAAGCAAACAGGTCTTGTTAACAAAATCTAAAGTATTATTTGGAAATAATCCTCACATACACTTAGTATATATGTATTTTCATTTGTTGTATATGTATGTAAATGCATTTGCATGTTCTTGGTAATGACACATTTAATTTGTTTTTTATATTGATTTTTCATATATTGTTTTTATTTGTAATTGTGCTGGTAATTGTAAATGTACTTTCATGTATCTACATTCTGCCACCTGGCAACATCTGCCCAATTGTAGAATAAAGCTTACATCTATATCTAATAATGATAATGTCTTTATTTCTGGTACGGTTCAGGCAAGGCCTGTTCTTCCGCTTAACCATTTAAATACGCACTTACATAAGTACAAGTGAGGCATCAAACCTTAAAAAGCTTCAAATAGTTCAGAACCATTTTCTTAGCACCATCACAAATGCTCCTTGGTGTGTCACAAACTCACAGCTCCACGAAGAAATCCAAATTGACTCAACACAACACCATATGACATACCTCTCCACCCAGTTCTATCACTCCATAGTTCAAATTCCACACCTAATCAACTTCAGACTCCGGAAAACTCCTTCTCACAGAACCAGAATCAAAAATAGATACCCACGTCAGGCATTCCTAGTCAAATTTGCAGAAATAGACTGTTTTAGAGGTGTCTGGAAAAGACTTCCTCACCCAAATTAGTTTATAGTGTAATTTTACGTAAATTAGAATGTAAGCCTTCACCACATATGTATAGTATTGTATCTACTCATGTATGTATTCTCTGAAAAAAAAATCAATAAAAAAGAAACAAGTGAGGCATACAGCACTGGCAAGAGCCGACCTTCCGCATTGTTAATCGGGGCTCTTGCGGGCTCTTATCAGGCGCGCGCCGTGCGATGAGAGCGCGTGGCCGACCTAGGCATTTGGAAGGCGACGTCAATACGGTAAGGAGGTGCACGTGCGCGGGAGCTGTCGGTCGCCGTTTGAAGCGTTACGAAACGAGCAGCTCTCTCCGCGCATCCCACCGCCGCCGCCGCCATGGCTGCCTCTGTGGAGTCCGTGTCGTCGTGGGGCACCGAGGGCGAGGCCCAACCAATCAGGTAAGGGAATGTTCCTGTTGGAAACCGATGCGTTAAATGAAATTATTTTTAATGAGATGCTGTTACCATTCAATTCCTGTATTAAAAATTGTATGCTGGTGTGTGTCACTTCAATAGCATGGCAACGAAAAAGTGGCTATCGTAGTCATGTCATGTTAAAAGTAGTTGATTTTTTTTCGCTTTGTTTCTGGCACGTGAGAGTGCAAGCTTTTTTTTGTCACAGTTAAAAAGCACACTGATATTGTCTAAAGTAGTTTTATTAGTCAAAATAAATATTATTTTGAAAAGACTAGTCATTTATATAAAAAAATGAGCTGTCAGAAGAGAGGAGATTTCCAGCTGGTCGATTTGGTCCACTGAGTATTGAAAACCAATTAATTTTTGGTTTAAGAAGATTGGTTGGGTATTCTTCAGTTCCCTAAAAGTTTAAATCAGTGGTGCTGAAACAGCATGTACTTTCTCGCCAGTATTTTCTCAAGAAAAATTACGTGAAAAGTACTCAAATTTTCGAAAAATTGTATATGACTTTATTTCATAGTACATCGTTAAGAAACAGATTTCATTAAGAGAGAAAACTCTATCTTGATAATTGTAGGTGTAAAAACACGCCGAAAAAACTTTGATGTTTCGTAAATTCTGAAAAATCAGTTTTCAACGATAATGAGACCTGTGTCATTCTTAAAAACCCTTGACACTATCCAACAATGACATTTTTGCAAAAATGATGGAGTCATTTTTAAAAATTTGGAAAATGTCCCAGAAGCTTCATGTAAAATTGAAATATCGGTTTCAAATTCAAAGGACCGCGACATCAGCCAGATCAACTGAGGAATATCAATTTCGGAGAAAATCGGCTGAACGGTTTAGTCGCTAGCGTTCTTCTCAGACGGTCAGTCAGACAGACGGACAGGTGGACGGACAGACACGTTGTGCCATCATTCGATTTTTGAAGCACCCACAAAACATGGATTCCGACTACACCACCTGTTAGAGGATTATTTCTAAATTTTGTTTTAATATAAAACAATAACTTCTGTTTTAAAATATCTATCACACCGTTAATATGCACATTACCAGCAATTTGTAAACACTATTGTATTTGTGAGTTAAAGTGCTAGAAATGACTTCTAACGAAGTTTTTCGAAAACTCAAAAATTTTCTCTGAAAAAGAGCTTCAAATTTCGCATTTACAGTAGCGCTTAAACGCCATTTTCATAAAAACGGCTCCAAATTTTTGAAAGAAAATTGCCGTTTAGGAGAAAGTTTTAGTGTTCTTTAATCTTCTTAAAATAATATTTCCATTTTACTATTAAGACAACAAAAATTAAGAAAATATAAACAAATGTAGTTGGAGATAAATGGCAGCTGGGAAGAGTATATGCCAAGTCCGAATAGCTAGCCGAGACCAAAAGAAATAGAAAATTAATACGGGAAAGTCTGTGCCATTCTGTAGCACCATTAGTTAAATTTTTGGCGTTTGACGGGTTTCTGAAATAAAGGGTTCAAATATAGCAATTCGTGATCTTGACTAGAAGGATACACAAACGCACATCAATTTAAACGATGAAAAAGAAGCATTTTTCCATTGGTTCAATAGAATTGAACTTTGAATTCTGACAGCACAAATAACCCCAATTTTCAGTTTGGTTTCTGACACCATTGAGAGTGGGCATGGAACTTTTCTCCTTTTTACAAGATGTAGTTAGTTGTTAAAAATTACCAATGAATTTAAGAATCAATGGTAAAGTTGAGTTCAATTGTACCCGGTACACAACTATTAAATTTACTACAAATTGTATTATTACCTCAATTGTAACTAAACACATAAGTTTTTCTGTATTTAGTCAGACTCCTGAAGCAGAGAAAAAGTGCTCCTCGAGACGTCGACATAAATAAAATTCCAAATTTAGAATAGACGGCCTTTTATTAACCTTTTGATCATCAAAATATATCAGACTGTCTTAAAAAAACTGGACAAAGAAATATGAATAAAATGAATACATGAATGAAATTGTTCTACACTCATGGATTTCCCATTTTCTTTAGTGGTACATTGACAAATACGTGTTGCCCAACCTTTTCCTCCTCATTACGATATTTCGACTCGTATGCAATCACTCGGAGTCACATTCACCTTTTGTTTTACCTATTGCCTTTTGATAAATTTCATTATTGATATACACTAGTATTGATTTTTCTGAGCACTCTTCACAGCTTTAAGCTGAGGAGGGAATACGTCAAAATGATTGTAAAATTATTCTATCATAGATTCGGGGGAAATGTTAGTGGCAATTCTAATTTTTTAGGAATAAAGATACAAATTATCGGTTCAGTTTTGACATGACACAAACACTACAGTATTTATTTTACATAATTGTAGCCCATTTAAATTTTCTGATAATTTTAATTGTATTAATCTTTAATTTCATTTCATTTAAATCAAATGGTTGATGTCAGTTCAAGCTCGCATACAATGATATTCGCAGGCCATCGAACAGTTGTCTCAACATTTTTTGCAGATTCTGCAGATATTTTCTTCTCATTGGTTCATGAATTAAGTAATTTCCCTGGAACATATTTCAGAATCCGAAATAATTTAATTAGTATGTAGTGTTGTTTCTAAATTTAAATCCACTGATTGGTAAAAGGAAGTAAGTCCATAAATATGTTATGAAGAAGACTAAGAACCATTCACCACAATTACCGCTTGCAGTGTTGTTGCAAACGAATCCAAAAAATAGTAAATGTAAATCCTATGTTTGCATCGTATTCGCCCTTGTGCTGTTCTGTCATCAATACTAAAAGGATTGCCGCGAGAGTTGATACCTATCCAAAACAATAGTTGAATTCAGAACTAAAACAACAAACAAGAGAAAACTAACAAGACAGGATGTGAAATTTTCCCTAGATATTAGGACCGCCAAAACATTCCGTGACTGTGTAAAGTGCAAGAAAACAATAAAATGCACATAATTTTCACTGTTTGTAAATTATTATGTGAAAGAAACAATAATGATTTTAAGCCTTAGTAAGAGATGAGGATTAGCCTTAGTTAAGGATCTGAACAAATTTATAATAGTTCATGGTGTGAGAAGGCATTTGCACAAAAAACCTTTCTCTGGAATTAGTTTTTTGCCCGGCAACAAGTTACGTTCGAAGAGGCTAGCTCTCCTCGGTTAACACAGTACGTGGAAACAAGTAAAGAAACGAAAAAATCGCATCTGCTAGGTAGCACAGTGGTAAGGTGTCCACCAGGTGTGCGAGGGTGGCGTGGTTCGAATCTCAGGCGGTGGGGGCGGAATTTTTAACGAGTGTATATGTGCGTAATTGTTAGTTGACTTCATATACAAAAATTTCCCGATGTGCCTTCGTGCCCTGGTGGCGCATGGCTAGCACTGAGACCTAACAAAGCGGAGGATTCGGGTTCGAGGCTGGCCCGTGCTCCGGGACCTCCGCCCAGCCCTACTCCGTCTGCTCTGCTTTGGGAGGGCCCAGTGTGAAGCCATGTGAGGGCATTTTGCAAAAATTTGCAATAATAATGGCCAATAATTTCTTCAAAACGCCCCCCGATGGGGCCTCATGCTTTTGCTTTTCGAAGAAGATTCAGACGCGCGACGACTCCCGGCGGAGGAGTCCTTTCCCTCCGGATTCTCGCTGGAAGGGTCTCGTAACGAAACTTATAAGATTTAAATACTTATACGTTACGAAACTCGTCCGGGAACCTCGTAATGAAACTTGTAATATTATATTACTTTAAATTTCATTACGAGGTCCGACGAAAATCCGAAGGGAAAGGCGGGATTCGAACCCGCGACATCCTCCTCGCCAATCGGCAATGCATGCACGGCCCCATCGTGACACGCGCCAAACCGCCGGAAAATTATTCTATTTTAATTACTCTTCGAGCCTATCGTATACCATGCATTCATAAGGGTTGATAGAATCAGCTAACTCCAAACTTAGAACAGATTGCCGGTGAGGTAAGCACTCTTTTGTCAACTTCTTATAATAGTACGCATTGTATGAGTTTGTGTGCACACTTGAGAGAAGAAGAAGGAGCGTGCGCAAATTATTTAGTGATAAAAGATATAAATGAAACAAGATTTTAATTTCAAATTATAACATGTTTACGATGCAAGATGAGTTGGACTGCGGGGAAAGATCTTCTGATACACTTTATCACATTCTTCGCACGTTCTCACAAAGCTTAACATCCGTAATAAAGTCCGAGCAGTCTATGTGAGGTTCGCAGCCGCAAAGGGAGTGTCTGTAACGTCTTTTACGGGCAGCAGAGGTGCACTAATACCAAAAAATGACCCACAAAGGGAACTAAATTAAGAACTTCATGCATTACAACTCCACATTCTGAACTTGTAATACATTTAATAGTGGGCCCTGCACTCTTTACGCACAAGCTTTGCTACTGTTACAGATCACGACGGAATCTGTTGTATCATAATTGTATATACGCATGTAAAGTTTTTCTAGGTTCAAATGGAAATATTCTGATTGGAGTATACAAGCAATCAAACCATTTTTGAGTCAGCTCGCGCGTTTTTCCTTAGTGTATTTACAAAGTCTTAACATACTGTAATCTAATATCTCCTACGACTTTGATTTTAGAAAAATGATTCGGCTTTTAGAATCTCTGTGGTTGAGAAAATATATAAAGAAAAACGTGAGGAAATTAAGGTTTACGCAACCGTGTAATTTGCTACAGGAGAAAAGGTACTTTGTGAAAAAAATACAAACGAAATAGTATATACTAAACGTAACAGTTTATTCATCACTTAACAGCCACACAATTTTCCTCTAAATATACAATAATTTGGGTACATTATAATTTAAAATTACAAAATATCTTTACCTTCACTTTTCAAACAGGAATAAAATGAATTTTCCAATATTATCTGACAGTCTTTGGATTTTAATTATACTTATTAGTCGAGTGTTTTTAAGACAGTGGTATATATTTTGATGATCAAAAGGTTAATAGGAATTGGTGTCAGAAACCAAACTGAATAGAAGAATGGGGAAGGGGACATCTGGTAGATATTTGAATTTATACTTTTGAATTTGAAATTCAATTTTTGAAGTCAAATGAGAAACAAAAAATATACTAAAGTTGGAATTTTTTGTTCTTCGTTCCAAACTGTTTACGTTTTTAAGAAGATCCAAAAAGATTTCGGACAGTCATATTTATAACATAAAAAAACGTATTTATGGCTTGTATTATCGTATCTATTGTTATATTGTATATAAGGCCACTTTTTTTGGAACAGGTGGTCAACTATCTTGAAATTCTTTTGCAAGGCTGTCACTTAGATTGATAAGTTCAAAGAGATCCAAAAAGATTTCAGACTGTCATATTTATAACAAAAAAATTTTATTTATGGTTTATTTATAAAAAAAAATTATGCTATAAATATGTCTGTCCGAAATCTTTTTGGATCTTTTTGAACTTATACATCAATCTAAGTGACAGCCTTGCAAAAGTATTTACGTTTTTCTTTTAATTTTATGTAGAACATTGTCATAAATTGTAGTAATTTGACTACATTCTACTTTGGGTTCATTTTGTCATTTATTTTTGTATGCACATTCTCTGAAATCATTCCAGGATACCTCCTACTTTATGACAAAATCAGGGCCTAATTGTTATAAACAAATAATTTTATCAACCCCAAGAACCATTTTAGATCACGGTCGCCATCCACAATTTAATGCGGGACAAAATTAATCAAATTATTCGAAGTCAAATATTCCGTGCTCTGAACGTGCACCTAATGAAGGCATAGTCTGTCACTGACTTTAATGATCGAACTTCGATGCAGGGAGAAGGAAATATGGGGGTTTGAAACTATCCACTCACATGCCGTATCGTTAAAAGGATAGAACCACAGAAACCAAGGTAAATTTCAAACAAAAAATTTCACTAATTTTATTGACGTGTTTCAAGAACACGTAAAACATTCAATTACAACAAAGTGCAAAGGATTATGCGCTTAACACAGAACTACCAGTAATTGCATTGATCGTTCTCAACATAAAACAGGCCACTTTAGCTCTGACAAGGCTGACAGTCACAAAACCCACTTTAAACAATAACACAAGCTACACTGCAAATTTCGCGGAGACTTGCGTAAAAAACCATACAATTGAAACAATAAAAAAAATTCACACACAGCGGTGGCTCATGAATCTGTTTACACTTTCAACAATAAATGCTCTATTTCAGTGCCTCAAGGCAATACTCAATGCACCTGTGATTCCGAGCTTCTCACGAGTTCTCAATTTAAAACCACGGCTCCTCCGCCTCCCAATGAGACCAGTCTCAGCGAGACTACTGGTTCAACGCACACACGTCATAATGGACCACCGATTTACACTCGGTACGGGCCCTCGTGTGGTCGGTTGCTTGCAACTACGGCAAGACTTTGAATGCCCTCGCAAACAAAAGCATGGCCTTCAAAACGTGTAGTCCGCACTAACGGCTCGACTGCAAGGCTGCTCGCCCAACTGACGGAATACAAAACAGCTCACCAACTCGTGATGAGCCTACAACACCCCTCGTACTACAGACGAGCGGGTACAAGCAAAACGTTAGCTGCGAACATACAAACAACGGCGCACACTCCAACTACGCTGAGGAGAGAAAACACGATAAATTAATCACAGTGCACGAGTTCAAACATTAAAATTAAACATTGAGCATTTAAACAACCAACATACCACTTGGCATTCATAAAACTTTGTGCAAACCATATTCATGAGCTTTCAAAACTATCGGTGCTCGACTTATCAGTTACGAAAGAAAATCAGATTAATAAATTTAGAACAACTACTGTAACTGATCCATAGACACATACAAGCAGCACAAACAAACCACTGTTAACCAGAACGCTAGTTTAACGACTTAGCTAGGTCGAACTCACATACAAACCACATTACACAAAAATTTACAAAGTTGCACAATCGGGAAATGTAGCTGACAAAACAAGTTAAATAGCGGTGTAATAAATTACAACCAAAATAAGCAATAATGAAGCCATGTGAACTAGAGTTAAATCAAGAAGTTACAACGCTCTAGGGCAGCAAGACGAAAATGAACCAACAGCGTACAGCTTCTACATAATGGTAAGACCGACAGTGCGGCTCGGAAGCTGTTCCAGGCTTTTACGAGCCTCGAACAGCGCTGGTTGGATGGTGGTATCCCGCTGAAGTAACATCGATAGTTCAGGCCACTGAGGTCTCAGCTCGTAAGCTTTTAAGAAAGCCTTTGCTGCATGTCTGGCAAAGAGCTCAAGGTGCCTACTGTATCAGCCTAGAGCAGAACTCTTACTAAAACCTATCACAGAACTTAATGATAGCTGATCTAAAGAAAACAGAGTTTACAATTTCTTACAAAGGTATGTTATTAAAGCCACAAAGTCAAAGAATAGAATCAGGTATCATTTATTAAAGGAATGAAAAAGAAAATATTAAATACATGTCCAAAGATAAACCTGGACAAATTAATTACTCAATAACCATTATTAAAAGAAATCAATGAAATATGTTCAATTACCTCTTACAAACTAGTTGTCAGGGCTATGACTTAATAAATATAAAATATTTACAATATCAGTAGAAAAACCTTATGTGAAATGTAACACTTTCATGGTCAATAATATGTACATTTTCAAAATCAAATTTGTGATCAAGTACACTTCTATGTTTGGTCAATAAATTTTGTTTGTTTGGAAGTTCTGTAATATTTTTTATGCTCATTAATTATTTTTTCCAAATTTCTCTTTGATTGACCTATATATGTAAGTTGGCAATCTTTACAAGAAATTTGATATACAATATTTTCCTGATTCAAATTGTTCAATTTGTCTTTAACATTTTTAACAATCTCATTATTTTATGCATCCCAGCTTCTATTTAAGTTGATTGTCTCTGAAACTCCTAAAATTTTTGTTGGTGAGAGAAGTAATATAGGGCAGCACAATTTAGTTTCCTAAGTGGTTCATTTTTTGGTATTAGTGCACCTCTGCTGCCCGTAAAAGACGTTACAGACACTCCCTTTGCGGCTGCGAACCTCACATAGACTGCTCGGACTTTATTACGGATGTTAAGCTTTGTGAGAACGTGCGAAGAATGTGATAAAGTGTATCAGAAGATCTTTCCCCGCAGTCCAACTCATCTTGCATCGTAAACATGTTATAATTTGAAATTAAAATCTTGTTTCATTTATATCTTTTATCACTAAATAATTTGCGCACGCTCCTTCTTCTTCTCTCAAGTGTGCACACAAACTCATACAATGCGTACTATTATAAGAAGTTGACAAAAGAGTGCTTACCTCACCGGCAATCTGTTCTAAGTTTGGAGTTAGCTGATTCTATCAACCCTTATGAATGCATGGTATACGATAGGCTCGAAGAGTAATTAAAATAGAATAATTTTCCGGCGGTTTGGCGCGTGTCACGATGGGGCCGTGCATGCATTGCCGATTGGCGAGGAGGATGTCGCGGGTTCGAATCCCGCCTTTCCCTTCGGATTTTCGTCGGACCTCGTAATGAAATTTAAAGTAATATAATATTACAAGTTTCATTACGAGGTTCCCGGACGAGTTTCGTAACGTATAAGTATTTAAATCTTATAAGTTTCGTTACGAGACCCTTCCAGCGAGAATCCGGAGGGAAAGGACTCCTCCGCCGGGAGTCGTCGCGCGTCTGAATCTTCTTCGAAAAGCAAAAGCATGAGGCCCCATCGGGGGGCGTTTTGAAGAAATTATTGGCCATTATTATTGCAAATTTTTGCAAAATGCCCTCACATGGCTTCACACTGGGCCCTCCCAAAGCAGAGCAGACGGAGTAGGGCTGGGCGGAGGTCCCGGAGCACGGGCCAGCCTCGAACCCGAATCCTCCGCTTTGTTAGGTCTCAGTGCTAGCCATGCGCCACCAGGGCACGAAGGCACATCGGGAAATTTTTGTATATGAAGTCAACTAACAATTACGCACATATACACTCGTTAAAAATTCCGCCCCCACCGCCTGAGATTCGAACCACGCCACCCTCGCACACCTGGTGGACACCTTACCACTGTGCTACCTAGCAGATGCGATTTTTTCGTTTCTTTACTTGTTTCCACGTACTGTGTTAACCGAGGAGAGCTAGCCTCTTCGAACGTAACTTGTTGCCGGGCAAAAAACTAATTCCAGAGAAAGGTTTTTTGTGCAAATGCCTTCTCACACCATGAACTATTATAAATTTGTTCAGATCCTTAACTAAGGCTAATCCTCATCTCTTACTAAGGCTTAAAATCATTATTGTTTCTTTCACATAATAATTTACAAACAGTGAAAATTATGTGCATTTTATTGTTTTCTTGCACTTTACACAGTCACGGAATGTTTTGGCGGTCCTAATATCTAGGGAAAATTTCACATCCTGTCTTGTTAGTTTTCTCTTGTTTGTTGTTTTAGTTCTGAATTCAACTATTGTTTTGGATAGGTATCAACTCTCGCGGCAATCCTTTTAGTATTGATGACAGAACAGCACAAGGGCGAATACGATGCAAACATAGGATTTACATTTACTATTTTTTGGATTCGTTTGCAACAACACTGCAAGCGGTAATTGTGGTGAATGGTTCTTAGTCTTCTTCATAACATATTTATGGACTTACTTCCTTTTACCAATCAGTGGATTTAAATTTAGAAACAACACTACATACTAATTAAATTATTTCGGATTCTGAAATATGTTCCAGGGAAATTACTTAATTCATGAACCAATGAGAAGAAAATATCTGCAGAATCTGCAAAAAATGTTGAGACAACTGTTCGATGGCCTGCGAATATCATTGTATGCGAGCTTGAACTGACATCAACCATTTGATTTAAATGAAATGAAATTAAAGATTAATACAATTAAAATTATCAGAAAATTTAAATGGGCTACAATTATGTAAAATAAATACTGTGGTGTTTGCGTCATGTCAAAAATGAACCGATAATTTGTATCTTTATTCCTAAAAAATTAGAATTGCCACTAATATTTCCCCCGAATCTATGATAGAATAATTTTACAATCATTTTGACGTATTCCCTCCTCAGCTTAAAGCTGTGAAGAGTGCTCAGAAAAATCAATACTAGTGTATATCAATAATGAAATTTATCAAAAGGCAATAGGTAAGACAAAAGGTGAATGTGACTCCGAGTAATTGCATACGAGTCGAAATGTTCTAATGGGAAGGAAAAGGTAGGGCATCACGTATTTGTCAACGGACCACTAAAGAAAATGGGAAATCCATGAGTGTAGAACAATTTCATTCATGTATTCATTTTATTCATATTTCTCTGTCCAGTTTTGTAAGACAGTCTGATATATTTTGATGATCAAAAGGTTAATAAAAGGCCATCTATTCTAAATTTGGAATTTTATTTATGTCGACGTCTCGAGGAGCACTTTTTCTCTTCTTCTGGAGTCTGACTAAATACAGAAATACTTATATGTTTAGTTACAATTGAGGTAATTAAACATATTTGTTGTAATTTTAATAATTGTGCACCAGGTACAAATGAACTTACCTTAACCATTGATTCTTAAATTCAATGATAGTTTTTAATAACTTACCTTGTGTAGAAAAGAAATGTTACATGACCACTCTCAATGGTGTCAGAAACCAAAGTGAAAAATGGGAGTTATCTTTGACCCTGAATGTTTTAGGAAGTACTCTTCGACCTTTATTATACTCTGTGTTAATAAGGTAGATGCTTGTAAGGATACAATCCGCGAATTTCAAACTTAAGAATTTTACTTTTCATTTTTTTCCGGCATCTTGATAATTGAAACTTATGTGTTGGTGTTAGCGACCAAGTCTGATTCCAATAGACTAATGACGATAAAATTGATCTATCTATTACTAGAGAGAAAAATATACACAAAATATATATAGAATTTAATTTAAAAAGTCAAATATGAATAAATTTCTCGAAAACTAAAAGTATTTCAACCAACATCTTTACGGTATATCGCTTGTCATAATATTCCACGTTGTTGATATGAAACTGCATTTGTTATCGTTGTTGATATAAAACTACATTTGTTATTGAACCGCGTAGATGTTAAGGGTGTGGCCCATAGTTGGTGGTACACTTTTATATTGTCAAAATTTGGAAAGAAACTGTAAAACAAATGCAAGCGTCTCTTGGCGACCACGCACGTTGCACGGAAGAACGCTTCCTGTTATATTTTCCTTGTACATGGAAAGTGAGTCTGACCTTGCTTGTTCACTCAGATTTCATCATTCTGACATTATCTCCGTGACCGACCTTGCTTTCACGGGGCAACAGTACATACGACTGAATGTACGATTAGGAGATCCGGAAGTGGACTCGGCTGAAGCCGCGCGAGTCGACAATTTCCAAAGCTCTCTTGCTACTACCTATGATAACAGTGTAAGTATTTGCTTACACGGAACAGCAAGTGAAAAGCATCACTCTTTCAAAATTTTAATGGCGTACTAGTTATGAGGAGAAGAGAAGTGAATTATCACACTT
This sequence comes from Acheta domesticus, assembly GCA_031308135.1. NCBI lineage: Eukaryota > Metazoa > Arthropoda > Insecta > Orthoptera > Gryllidae > Acheta > Acheta domesticus. Next base: position 114,286,688 of record JAHLJT010009355.1, read on the forward strand.
TTTGAGATCAATATAAATAAAAATTAAATGAAAAAATCTCAAAGGCAGAGGGTCGTCATATTGCGGCAAAGAAAATAAAAAAAAATCTACGACCATATTTGAATTTTTAAACATAAGCGAGTCCAAAGAGAAGTGTAAATTGGATCACTTTCTGATCATGGAAACTGAATGAATAAGAAATAATTTCATTGTTGGGTACGATTGCAAAATTTATTCATTTGCTATCTGAATTATTAACAAAAATACATGGATTGTGAAGTCGCTTCATCAGTGAAAAGTATTCTGATTCCGATTTCTCTTTTGACAGCGGAGACCATGAACGGCACTCTTTTGGACTACCGGAAAACTAAGAGAGCGGTGTGGCTTTTTAAGAAATTCACATGTAGAACGTTTTCTGCAATATCTTTCCGAACATTAACAGTATGTAGTTGTACTTAAATAACTTGATTCAGAGACTAAAATTTAAACTTTTATTTCAACTTCTGCCTTCTGCAAGATGCTAACAAATTCGCAAACAATGCAGACAACGGCAAAACGGCCACAAAAACGTACGTCTTTCATACAGCGTGCTGATCGTGCGCATAGACAGACGGACTGCCTATCACGAAACGCCTTCTCGTCACTGTGCTATTAATCTGTAATGTCTGCATTAAGGAATACCGACGTCCTGCGTTATTGAAATTTCTAGGATTTCTAGGAATTTCTTTCCTATCGTCTTAAATTAACCTTTTAGCGACCGAGTTTTTTTCCTTCTGCACTCCGTGCGGTACCGACTTTTTTAAATAGACGAATTTGCTTGACCCCAGTGGAGGTTTAACTGCAGCGAATGATGACAGCTACCCCTCAAGTGTTGAAAGTCCTTGTTGATAGAGATAAATCTCTATCAACTGATTAAGGGATTAAATATTGAATTCATTTCTTGCCATTATACCTCTAGAAAATATTAATGAATTCTAGTTTTGCGTTATTCTTAATTTTCTTATGTATTTTCTTATGTTTCTTTTATATGTAAAGTAAATTTATGGTATTGTTACATTTTGTTGTATTATTATAGTATGTTTCCTTCCTTATTTTCAACAATTTTTGTCAATAGAATAATCTAATCTTAACCGAAAATGTTCTAAAAGTGCCAGCATTATGAAGTTCGAAGTTCGGTACGTAATATTTCGTGCATGGCCACCGAGCATGTATTAAAGCAGGAAAGTCTATTTTTAAAAAATTTCCATACCTGAGAGATGTACCAAAACGATGAGGAAAATGTCGAATATGACAGTACTACTTCAGTGGAAAACTACGTTACAAAAACAGCTATTTACAAAAACTATTCATATAACCTTCTGTAAACCAAGCTGCGTAAAAAAACACCTGATTCATTGGTTTCTTAAGATATGGGGCCAATAAACGTTTCCTATAATATCATCTGAGGCGATTTTGTCAAAGAAATATTAGTGTAAGTTAGTGTACGTGCATTATTTAAAAACCTGATTACTAAATAGCTTTTTGTATATTGTGTACGCAGTTTGATATAATGTGCATTCTTTTTTTGCGCTACCTTCACCAGACACAGTTTTCTGTATTGTATAGTTATAAGGGGGCCCTACCTGCATTAAATATTACGAACTCTTTGAAATCAGGTTATGTAATCATAACCGATAAAGGTTTAACTAATATATCATTGTTCAAGATATGTTGAATCGTGGTTTCCATCTTAAGGAACCGTGAAAAAAATTACACTCATAATCTCCGAAAACTTCAACCAATACCTGCTAGAAAAGAAAAAACAATAATGATTGCTTTCAATGAATTCTATTTGGTCTCATTGGTCTGTGACCCCTTTTTTGCAAAGAAAAGGAGGACGAAACTAGTGGTGCTACAGAATGCCACAGACTTTCCCGTATTAGTTTTCTCTTTCCTTGGGTCTTTGCTAGCTATTTCGAATTGCCACATACTCTTTCTTGTCAGCTACCATCTATCACGGCCAAAAGTACATTTTTTTGTAATTTTCTTAATTTTTCGGTTTCATATCGGAAAATTTGGTAGAACAGAAATATTAATTTTAAAATATTAAAGAACATAAAAAAACTAGTCCTAAATAGCAATTTTCAATTAAAAATTATGAGCTATTGTAAAGAAAATTGCGTTTAAGCGCTACCACAAATGCAAAATTTGAAGCTCATTTTCACAGAGATTTTTGAGTTTTAAAAATCCTTTATTTGAAGTTATTTCAAGCACGTACACTCACAAATATAATAATCTTTACAAATTGCTGGTAATGTGCATATTAAAGATGTGAGAAATTTTTCAAAAAAAATTACAATTATTTAATTTTGAAAAAACAAAAAAATAACTCAAAATAAACTTTGCGCTATACTAAAGAGTGTAATTAGCACTCCCCGTTACAAAAGTTTGAAGAAACAATTTGCAGCCACATATGAGAAAATGGCGTTTGAGCGTTTCTGAAAATGCGAAGTTTTGAGCTACTTTTCACAGAAAACGGTTGTGTTTTCGAGACATTTTACTTGACATTATTTGAAGCCGAAAACCAAATTGAAAGGAAAACGTTATTAACATTATTTGTAAATATAATAATGTTAAAAAATCGCCGCTAATGTAAATATTATCGACGTGAGAAACATGTGAAAAAATTTACATTTTTGTAATTTTTGAAAAAAACCAACCAATAGAACAATATGGATTTTATGTCATTTGATAGAGTACATTTACCACTATCCATACCTAAAGTTCAAAGAAGAAATGTGGAGCCGTTTTTGAGAAAATCTTGTTTTTGTAATTTTTTAAAATTGCACATATTGCACGCAATATTGCACGAGAACTACTAAAATTTTGAAAAACATTTACATGACCTTTATGAAAGAACTCAATATGAAGAACAAATTTTATTTGAAGAAAAAATCTCTATCTTCAATTTTGTAGCTGGAGAAAGACGCTGAAAAAAATTCAAACTTTCAAAATTTTCGAAAATTCAGTTATCCATGAAAATCGGACCTAAGCCATGTTAATAAGTGTATTTTACTCTATTTCTAAAAGAAATTAAAAGAAAAAATGTGGAGCCGTTTTTGAGAAAATTTTGAAAATCCCCGGGGGCTTCATATAAAGTACCCCCCAAATTTTGAAGAATCTTTTTCAAAATCTCAAAGCTTCGACTAGAATCAGATAGACCAGGGAATATCCATTATGGAAGAAATCGTACGTATGGTTTAGGCGCTAGCAGTGTTCACAGACGGACAGACGGACGGACGGACGTTTTCCTTTCAATTTGGTTTTCGGTATCAAGGACATAGAAAACAGGGTTTCTGGCTACACCACGTGTTTCTTGAATTTTTTCTTCGTAATTTAGCAACTGGTTTTATCCACTTATTCGTTTTCACGGCCCGGTAATTAATTTTTTCCGCTGAAAATTGGCCATTTTTTCGCGCAGCATTACATAACTTTCCCTATACTACGTATATCACTCCGTGTGTACGTACGTACACGGGAAAGTAACTAGTGGTGTTACAGAATGGCACAGACTTTCCCGTATTAGTTTTCTATTTCCTTGGATCTTCGCTAGCTATTCGGAATTGCCACAAACTCTTTCTTGTCAGCTGTCATCTATCACCGCCAAAAGTTCATTTTTTTGTCATTTTATTAATTTTTCGGTTTCCTATTGGTAGAACGGAAACATTAATTTTATAATATTAAAGAACACAAAAAACTAGTCATAAAGGGCAATATTTTTTTTAAAAATTATGCCCCGTTTAAGAGAAAATGGCATTTTAGCGCTACTAAAAGTGTAAAAATTGAAGCTCATTTTAACAGAAAATGTTTGAGTTTTCAAAATACTTTATTTAAAGTTATTTGAAGCACTTACACTCACAAATATAATAATGTTTACAAATTGCTGGTAATGTGCGTATTAAAGATGTGAGAGATCATTCAAAAAATTACAATTATGTTATTTTTGAAAAAAAAACTCAAAATAAACTTTACGTCATATCAAAGAGTGTAATTAGCACTATCCGTTACAAAAGTTTCAAGAAAAAAATTATAGCCATATATGAGAAAATGGCGTTTGAGCGTTTCTGAAAATGCGAAATTTTGGGCTACTTTTCACAGAAAACGGTTGTTTTCGAGAAACTTTACTTGACATTATTTAAATCACATTTACTCGTAAGTAAAATAATGTGAACAAATCGCCGGTAATGTAAATATTAACGACGTGAGAGACAAGTAAAAAAATTTACATTTTTTTAATTTTTGAAAAAACCAACCAATAGAACTATATGGCTTTTATGTCATCTGTGAACACTGCTAGCGCCTAAAACATACGTACGATTTCTTCCAAAATGGATATTCCCCAGTTGATCTGCTTCTAGTCAAAGCTATGAGATTTTGAAAAAGATTCTTCAAGCTTTGGTGGTACTTTATATGAAGCCCCCCGGGAATTTTCAAAATTTTCTCAAAAACGGCTCCTAATTTTTTCTTCAAATTTCTTGTATGAATAGAGTAAAATACACATATTTACATGGAATATATCCGATTCTCACGGATAACTCTGAATTTTCGAAAATAGCAAAAGTTTAAAATTTTTAGGGCGTCTTTCTGGAACTACAAAATTGAAGATAGAGACTTTTAATTCAAATCAATTTTTTTTTCATAGTTTCTTTAAGGTCATCAACATTTTTTTGAAAATTTTAGTATTTTTCACGCAATATTGTGTGCAATATGTGCAATTTTAAAAAATTACAAAAACAAGATTTTCTCAAAAACGGCTCTACATTTTTTCTTTAAACTTTTGGTAGGGATAGTGGTAATTGTACTCTATCAGATGACATAAAATCCATATTACTCTATAGGTTGTTTTTTTTTTAATTGAAAAATTTAAATTTTTTTACTTGTCTCTCACGTCATTAATATTTACATCAGCGGAGATTTTTTCACATTATTATATTTACGAGTATATGTGCTTTAAATAATGTCAAGTAAAGTTTCTCGAAAACACTACCGTTTTCTGTGAAAAGTAGCGCAAACTTTCGCATTATCAGAAACGCTCAAACGCCATTTTCTCATATATGGCTGCAATTTTTTTCTGGAAAATTTTTTAATGGATAGTGCTAATTACACTCTTTAGTATAGAGCAAAGTTTATTTCGAGTTATTTTTTTGTTTTTTCAAAAATTACATAATTGTAATTTTTTTAAAGATCTCTTGACACATTTAACATGCACATTACCAGCAATTTGTAAACATTATTATATTTGTTTTGTAAGTGCTTTAAATAACTTAAAAAAAGTATTTTGAAAACTCAAACATTTTCTGTGAAAATGAGCTTCAAATTTCGCATTTTTGTAGCGTTAAAACCTCATTTTCTCTTAAACGGCACATAATTTTTAAAAGAAAATTGCCAATTATGAGTAGGTTTTTATGTTCTTTAATATTCTAAAATTAATGTTTTCGTTCTACTAATAGGTAACCGAAAAATTAAGAAAATTACAAAAAAATGAACTTTTGGCGGTGATAGATGTCAGCTGGCAAAAAAGAGTTTGTGGCAATTCCGAATAGCTAGCGAAGACCCAAGGAAATAGAAAATTAACGGGAAAGTCTGTGCCATTTTGTAGCACTAGTTTCGCGCTGCATTACATAACTTTCCCTATACTTTGTATATCACTCCGTGTATACGCACGTATACGGGAAAGTAAAAATATGCAATAAGTACTAGTGAATAAATGAAACATTTTATAATTTCAAACAAAAATACACTAATTATACTTTCATCCCTTTTAATTTATTTAATTAAACGAGTTTTGAATGAATATTTTTTGTCAATATATCACTTTATAACAATATATTGGAAATTTCGGGGCAAGAAATATCCTTCATATTGAATTTTACGGTAAGTGTTACAGCTAGAGTTTTAACACTGGATCTCGATTTCTCTTTTCTGCAAAAATCTGAAAAATGAAACTGAAATTTCTGAAAACGGCGGGAATTTGCCTGATCAATCAACACTAATCGCATCTTTCCGATCTGTACCATCATGTGAAGCGTAATAATTCGGCGCAGCATTTTTGAATTCAGATATTAACCGATTAGTTTTGAAAACGAGAACAGTTTGGAGCACAATTTTTCGAGGAAGGACAGAGTCTACGAAAGAAGGATTGTCCTCCCTAAAGGAGGAAGATTGGTCATCTTAATATATTCGATCGTAATCGAATGTAATATGGTAGAAAGATTATAACATTAGGATTATCCCTTCATATTAGTGGCTAATTATATAAAAGTGTATTTTTTAAAATACACCCGTATTAAAATAACCTGTGATTCCCTCCCACACCTTAACAAAGAAACCTATCTCCCTCCACAATGCCTTCCCTTTAACAAAATAATCTGTCTATATCCTAGATCTAACAAATTAACCCTTCTTCTTATGTTCAAAGCATCACCCATCCATTCACGCTTCCCATTCGCCATTCTCTCCTATCACCAGTTCATCTGGAGGATGGAGAGATAGTAAAGATTGATTTCTCCACCATGTTTATGTAACACACATGCTGAGGAGTACAGTTTTTGTACATGCAGCACTACTAATCACACACACATACGCAAGTGTATTTTTATTATACCAGTATGTTTTCTAAATACCTCGCAGACCACCTGACAATGACGGCCTGGATATTTCCTGGAAATTATGGAAGCGACGGCGGTACGTCGTTACGGCCATGTCATTTTTTGGATTCTTTAACGTGTTCGCCCTGAGAGTGAATGTGAGTGTCGCAGTTGCAGCCATGACAAGTAAAAATGAAGTAACTCTTGAGAACGGAACAGTTATTGAGGTAAGTAAAGCCAAACGTATGTAGACGATAACCTAAAATCGTTTTATGGAAGTTAATTGCACCATTGTAAAATTATGAAGCATTGTAACGCTGAGAATATTAGAATACTTAAAAGACTTTCTTATCAGTGTCGTTGTTTCCAATTTCCACCTGCGATATCTCGTTGCATGTTACATACATTATCTTTCGTGTATTTTGTTCGTGGGACATGAATTTTGTTTAATGGGGATGATACGTACAATTCCCTACTCGAGATTAGAAGAGATATCTAGCCTGTAATAAAATTGTTTGCAAAAATTCTAATATTAGTTATTTTAGACAAGATGGGGGCGTATATACTCATTTATAGTTTTGCAGATGTTTCTTACTTCATATCAGCATTAATTTTAAGTCTTTACAATATCTACCAGGCTACATATTATTATGGGGCAATATAACGTTTATGTCATCTTATAGAGTACATTTAGCACTATCCCTAATAAAAGTTTTAACAAAACATTTGGAGCTGTTTTAGAGAAAATCTTGTTCTTGTTATTTTTTAAAATTGCACATATTGCACGCAATATTGCGCGAAAAGTACCAACATTTTCAAGTATGTACAGGTCCTTAATGAAAGAACTCACTATGGAAAACAAGTTTTATTTGAAGGAAAAACCTCTATCTTCAATTTCGTAGTGGTAGGAAGACGCCGAAAAAACTTCAAAATTTTGCAATTTTCGAAAATTGAGAGGTAACCGTGAAAATCGGACGTACACCACCTTTATAAGTGTATTTTAGACTACTCTTATAAGAAATTAAAAGTACAAATTTGGAGCCGTTTTTGAGAAAGGTACGTCATGTAAAGCACTCCCAAAATGTTTAAGTTTTTCAAAATCGTAGCGCCTCAAGTTCAGCCAGATCGACCGGGGAATATCCATTTTGAAACAAAATCCTACACATGGTTTAGGCGGGAGTCGTTTTCACAGACGGACATACAGACGGACACATACAGGCAGACGGATGGACGTTTTGAAAAAAACACCTTTTTGGTATCAAGGGACCCCAAAACGTGTATTTCCATAGAAATCTCGAAATCGATTTTCCGCAGCATTACATAACTTTCCCTATACTACGTACGAGTATATTACGTATTGTGACCGTACTTACCTTTATCGGTAATTTGGTATCTCACATACTTAAAATTTTCTTTATTTAGGATCAGGGATCTATTGTTAGGGGGATACCGTTGATGCATATGTCTGTTATTGGATTGATTGTTAACACAAAAAAAATGATTTATTAAACAAAACATTTATTACAACCGAATTAAATTTTTAATGGAAGTGATTAAATACACAAACAAAAACAACCACATCACTTTCTCATACTAACTGTCCGTTTCTGTTTATTTATTTATCCATTGTTTTTTCTGTAAATTAAATGGTATCTCCCTATATCTCACCACTCAACAACACTTCATACCTGAATCAATATACTAGCACAGCTTGCTTTAATAAAAGATGCCTGATACGACTGCTTGAACATTTAGCATTCCATCCTCTCTACCCTGAACCAGAGGCGTATCTAGGTATTCAGGCGTCCATGGCAGGCATAGAATTTGCGCCCCTGTCAGGATACTTCAAATTAGGGTTCTTGTTATTTGTTTTTAGCGGGTTATACTGTAAATAGCGCCTTTAGTGAGTGTCGCCCATGGCACGTGCCATGTCTGCCATACCGTAGATACGCCTCTGCCCTGAACACCCACTAGTTACATTTCTGTCTCTCGTACAACAGTTCCACCCATACCTCATTTCTATTCCGCTGATACTTACCTCTGTTTCATTAAACTGAATAAAATAAACCGATTCATGACTTATCTTACAATATCCCTCGTCTGAGTACCGCATCGCCGCTCCCCCGTTGCTGCCGACCGGGCGGGCTGCCCGACGCCGGCCGTTGACCTTGACGGACCCTCGCTGCCTGGAACACGTCGCGCCGTCGGAGCTCCTCTTGCCACTGTCTCAAAATAATGCGCAATCCGCACACAATAAGTTTCACGGGCGATTGCTGATGTCTGTTCGTATACGGCACTTTGTTGATTCGATTGTCCATACATTTCACGTACACTTTGTATGTCTCCCGTCATTCACGTACAATGTTTGTTTTTTTCTTTTACACTCTCCACCTTTGGCCTCAGCATTGGACTCGTTACATAATTTTATTATTATTCCATTACATCACGACTAAAGATCTAATGAGTCGGCTGAATATAAAATCTACTCCAGGTTGCAACCAGCTACCTAAGGAGCAGATTCGGTGACTATCAGTGCCTCTACAATACTTTACGCAAAATGTGGGCTGTTCCAAATAAAGCAATTTCTTGCACTTCCCAGTCTTTTGAATTACCTGGGAGTTTAGACAAGTTCTTACTCAAATTTTGCGGAACAAATCCCAGAGCTCCGATAACTATCGGGACGACCTGTGCTTTTACGCCCCACATTCGGCTGATCTCGATTTCCAAACTCTTGTATTTAAGACGTTTCTCTGCCTCCTTGGTAACGACGTTTTGATCGCAAGGTACAGCAACATCCACAAGTAAACACGATTTGTTCTCCAAATCCCGGATAACTATATCCGGTTTGTTTGCCGCTATCGTGCGATCAGTTTGAATTTGTTGGTCGTACAATATCGTACACAATCCAACAGACGTCACCGGTTTCGGTGAGTGTTCGTACCACTTGGGGCATGTGTTTGGAACTTCGAGGGCGGTACAGATCTGCCAGTGGAGGTAGCTACACACCCTGTCATGTCTTTTAAGGTATTCGGTCTTTGCTAGGATTGGACAAGCTGAGACAATATGATCAATGGTTTCTACTTGCTCCAGGCAAATGCGGCATTTATCATCTTGGGAAATTTTGAGAACCGCTTTATCATAATGTCGTGTTCTCAAGGCCTGATCTTGGGCAGCTATTACAAGTGCTTCCGATTCTGGCTTCATCCTTCCCCTTTTAAGCCACATAAATGATTGATCTTTATTGATCTGCACCTTGTCCATTCTTTTTAGGTATTGACCGTGGAGTGGTTTGTCTCTCCACGATTTCTTTAACATTTTTTGTGTCTCACACTTCATGTTTAGCAGCATCAGAAGTTCAGTGTCTGTGTTATTCGACGTGTCTTGCCTAGTTTTCTTCGCAATGTTTCTTGCTACACTAACAATGCCTCTGTTTCCCATTCTTCGGTCAGATTTCATGACCTGCCTCATTAGTGGGTCGTCTTGATGGCTGACTACATACTTACCCAACCCGACTATTGCGTTGTGCCAGGAGGCCTCAATTTGTCTGAGGCCTCTTCCTCCTTCCTTACGTGCCACATAAAGTCTATGTATATCAGCTCGAGGGTGGGAAACATGATGCATTGTCAGCAGTTTTCTGGTTTTTCGATCCATGGTGCGAATTTCTTGCTCAGTCCAGTCCACTAGTCCAAAACTGTATTCGGCTACAGGTACCGCCAAACTACCTATTGCAGATATTTTATTCCTGGAATTCAGAGCGGACTGCAGGACCAGTCTCACTCTTCTATAATACTCCCTACGAATTCTCTCTTTCATTCTGTCATTCGAGATGGTTTCACATTCTTCAATGCCCAGATATTTGTAAGTTTTACCTGGCTCAAGATCTTGAATCACAGTGTGCGTATCAATTTCAATGTTCTCAGACGTTGTGAGTTTCCCTCTTTTTAAATTGATTTTTGCACACTTGTCAAGACCAAACTTCATGCAGATGTCATTGCTAAAGTCATTCACGACAGACAGCATTTGGGAGAGAATCGCTTCATTCTTGGCAAACACTTTCAGATCATCCATGTAAAACAAATGTGATACTGGCCTTTCATCACCATGGAGCTTAAAACCAAAGTCAGCTTGCGACAACTGTCTCGATAGTGGGATCAAACTAATGCAAAACAGCAGAGGGGATAGTGAATCTCCTTGAAAAATACCCCTGTTAATCTGAATACTTCTGGTTTCTACTGCTTCTTTTCCGCTGTGGATTAGTAACCTGGTACTCCACGACTTCATACTAGCCTTGCAAAACTCAACAAGTCTAGGATGAAATCGATAGATCTCCAGGGTCTTCAAAATCCAATCGTGTGGTACACTGTCAAAGGCCTTTTGGTAGTCAATCCAAGCCATGCTCAAATTACGTTTGCGTTTCTTTACATCATTCAAGATGACTTTATTCAGTAGCAAGATTTCCTTACACCCATAAGAGCCTTTACGACATCCTTTTTGTTCAGCTGGCATTAGATGATTCTTATCCAGATGTCTATACATTTTGTCAGCTATAGCTGAAGTTATAACTTTGTACAGTACTGGCAGACAAGTAATTGGCCTGTAGTTCTTCGCCAAAGAGCTGTCTCCCGCTTTGGGTAGCAAATACGTGATGCCGCGTGTGAGCCATTCCGGGATTTCCTTTGGGTTTTCAAAAATTTTATTAACAGCCTTTGCTAGATGAGAATGTATTGCTGTTAATTTCTTAATCCAATAAATCTGGATCTTATCAATCCCGGGGGACTTCCAGTTTCCCATGTTCTTAATTGCTTGGAAGAGGTCCTCTTCCGAGAATTGGTGAACATCTTCCACTGTTTCTACAAGTTCAACGGCAGCATCAACTTCAGATTGAAGCCAAGATGCGTCTTTGTTGTAGGATCTGCTCTCTTCCCAGATTCCTGCCCAAAATGCTTCGACGTCATCTTTTGAAGGAGTAACAGCTTTGCCATTCGGTTTTTGAGTCAGATTGCGATAGAATCTCTTCGCGTCTGTTTCAAACAACCGGTTCTGTACACGGAAATCTATTCTACGTTTGTGCCTTCTTATTCGTTGAGCCCATGCTTGAATTTTCTCTTTTAGCTTCTCAACTACCATTAGCCTGCTGGTGTCATTTTCAATTTGGTATTTTTGTTCAACATTGAATATTTTTCGTTGAACTTTAGAGGTGTGCGTTGATTTAGAAGATGCCTCAGCTAAGAATGATATTTCACGCCGGGTGTCGGCTATCCGTTTCATAATTCTGTTCATCCATGGGGGTACAGAGCTGTTTACTCTGTTTTGCTGTCGGCCGTCGGTGTTCTTGGCTGGCCCCAAAATTATCTGAGATACTAGATATCCAGTTGCATATATGATGTGATTGATTTCAGTAATATCTAGATCTCTGCCTGGGGTCTCCACCACCTCATTTAAGACAGAATTCACTGTTTCTATCACTCTTTTAGCTTTGGCATTTTCGTATATTCTCCTCAACGGTTCGCGAGATTCAAACGGAAGTTGACTAACTCTTTCTATCTCGCGCCGAAGGAGATTTCGCATCATGTCCTTATCGTGTAATTCATTGCCAGATGAGTTTTCACCACTGACGTGTGTTTCACTGGAAAGCGATGAACCTTCCACGGGATCATCATTTTCAAGTTCTACATGTTCGTCATGTGGATTGTTCGAGCGAAGTACATATTCCGCATTTCTCTCAATGTCAGCAAGTTGATCTGCTGTGAATTTTCCACTGCTGAGTATGTATCGTCGTTGACTGGCAAGCTTCTTTGAGTCTAGGGTAGGTCTCATATCTGGGTTCCGCTCTCTCCATACCTTGAAAACTTCTATTTCAGAGCCCCCATTTTTCGCTTTTGCGTAGTAAAAGCACCACATCACCTCCTTTAATTCATCCCGGGTCCATCTCTGACGATGGCTTCGAGCTACTGCCGGCTCTGGGTCCCTGGGACTAGCATCCGTGGGATGGCCAGACGTCGACAAGGTGACATTAGCTCGGTTTCTGAGCAGGTATGGGACATTGGTAGAACAAGGCACGTTAAGATTCATTACATTGCTTGTTCTATCCATTTTGCTCATTGGTTTGAATTGAAGATTCGCAGGACGCAAGTTCGAGTTCACAGATCACACTTAACCCTCGGGTTGTTTCCTGCCATCCGTTACTGCGACCCACAGTGGCCTCGGGGCATCCCCCCGCAGGGCCCAGCAAGGGGTCCCTCCGATCGCCAGTCGGCATTACTAAACCCTACGGGATTTTCACTGACTGCTGAAGGCAGCCTCCTTCGCTGGCTAATGCAAGGTTCGGGCCTCCACTCTAATCAGTGGCCTGGTGTGCCAAACCAGTTTCTCTCCTGTACCCTCTATGGGCCGACAACAGGAAGTCCAAAGGTTCATGACCCTTCCCTCTCTACTTACTTCCCACTCTCCTCAAAATGGAGTACTTCTTCGTCTGACCCCTCACCTTCAACCCATTCAGCAAGGGAGGCCCCACCGGTAGCTAGGCTACCACTGACATAGCTTTAAGGCTCATGGGGGTACTCAAGCTCCACCACCAACTGCAAGGTCGTGTACTCCCTAGGTGGAGTTATTATTATTATTATTATTATTATTATTATTATTATTATTATTATTATTATTATTATTCACACTTGCTTAACCTTCAGTTTCTTTAAACTGCCGCTTTTACTGCAGATTGGCGTCGAGTACATATCTCGTGCTCGCCGCCCCACGCACATGCAGATGCATTAGAAAGTCACTTCCATGGATATGCGATCACACATTCATTGTGTTGCAAGTCAGTAATTAACATAACTGTAATTTATGCTCATCGTCACCTCACACTGCTTCCCTAAGCATCAACTACAAAGTTTATCAGTTCTGATTTTTATCCCGTCACGCCGCGTTCACTTCGCTAGGCACGTGTCCACACATCGCACTGTTATTTCTCTATTAGCCGACACTATTACATTCACTTTTCATAGTTTTTCATCACACTTGGTGTTTTCGTCGCCTATCTTCGTCACACTATTTTGTTTCCACAGCTTCCTATTGCTCGATGGCCTCGGATTTGCACAAGCTCACCTCTAACAAGCACTCACCGCCATTGACCCTCCAGTTCTCTCCGAAGCTCGCCGCTAACTGCTTGACTTCTCCCCCGTGCTTTCTCGAGAGAAATTCGTTCATTCTCGCTCACGATCGACTCGTCTTGCTCCCGCCAACTTCGAATACTTGAATTAATGCTTAATGACTAGACATCGGATATTTAGGCACTAAAAAAATCACCTTTTAGGCGCCTAAAAAAGGCACTGAAAATGTCAAGAATAAGGAGAAAAAAGGCACTGACATAAATTACATTCACAATAAAATTAAAAATTATTTGTAAAACTCCATACACATCTACAACTCTTCTAGATTTATTCTTAATAGTTCCCATTGCAATACATTACCAGTAACATTTCAAGGATCGCAATTTCAAATCTGCAACGATTGGGAGACCAAATCAATTTGAATACAGAGAAGGATTTCTGAACACCTACTGATGTGTCTGGCATATATTTTAGAGGTCCAACATTAGCAACACTGAAACCTTCTGGGAATTTACATTTATTTCCACTCAAAAGGTGCCCTCGGAGTATTGTCAATCGACCATTTTCTCGGAATATTGCTAGTATTTATGAAATAGGGAAATAAAGAAAAACTTGTTAATATACTTTCAGGAATTCTCTCGTATTTCAAAATACAATATGTGAATTGAAGGTTTCTTAATGAATGGTCAGGTTGGATCATGGCCCATTTTCTGATATCTTAGCATTGTATTATAAAAGTAATACATAAAAGGCAAAAACGTGTAATAATTCTAAAGAAAAGGCATTTATGCAAAAAAAGGCATTTACACTAAAATAAGCAAAAATAAGCATTATAAAACTTTGTCATATGTCATCATTTGTCATGATTCATGTACATATATTATCAGCCTTTAAATAAGTTTGCTAGAAAAAAAAATTGGCATTGCCCTAAACATTCGATGTGACCATAAGGTCATAGTATGTATATGGGAAAGTAAAAAGTCATTGAAAAATCTGAATATGTAATTTTATTTTCACTGATTACGCAAAAATGACAAATTAGACTGACTGAATGATAAAGAATACAAATTAATGTGATACTGTACTGAAAATAAAATGTTTGTAACGCCACATTATTTGTTGGTTCTTACTGAAAGGCCAAATTCTATTGAAATGCACAACAATGGACGATACATTAACTATGAGCATTGAAGTCTATTGACACATGCCTTACAATGTATTTATTGTCTAGAGTCACCAAACCGTCGATCGTGAGCTACTATGGTCCGATTAAAATAAGTTGGTGATTGACAGTTGCGAATGGAAGGGAGCCACGTTGACAAGTAGCGTACCACAGAGCAGGTGTTCCTCGGACACGAAAGTAAACACTTGAAATAAATACTTATTAAAGTAACCAAATCATACCCTCATATTGTATGAAGCTACAGCTTCGGAAGCACAACTGTCAATCACCAACTTATTTTAATCGGACCATAGTAGTAAGTTTGAGGGGCAGTTTTCGTTAGATCGCGGTTATGCTCAAGGTTGGTTAACCTGGACTTGTTCTACAAAGATCAAACAGATGACTTATTTTTCTTGTGTACAGCTTTATTAAAATTTGTTTCATACTCGAAAGAAATGTATTATTATAGACAATAAACAAATGTTAAGATTTGAAAAAAAAGAATTCTGTCTTGGTTTCTTGGTAGCTCACAGTAGGATTGAAAATGGTGTGGTAGCTCACAAGTCATAAGTTTGGTGTCCACTGGTTCAGGCTAGCCGGGACGAGCCGCGTCTCTGTCGTGGTGGCTGACATTTCGGGCAACATATTGTGGCCGAATCGTCAGTCACCACGACAGACGCGGCTCGTTCCGAATAGCCTAGACCAGGGCCGTCAGAGGAACGAGCACGCGAATGGCCTTCGCAAAGGTTTTGGGCACGCGGCGATATCAGCTTAACGAAGTCACTCTTGTCACAGGCGGGAAGCAGGGGTGAGAAAACTTCGTGCGAATGCAGCGAGTTGGGTCAAACACACGAGTTGGTATATGATAAAGAGGCATTTATTAATTTTTACGAACTTTTAACGCAAATTGATATGTAAATAGAAACTGAAGTTATACAAGCGTTGATCATTACACCAAGGAAACATTAACACACGTATTTACTTAGTGTTAGAGAATGCAGTGTGTGAGAACTATTAACATTAATTACAAATAACTCAAATGAACATTTTAAGAAAATAAATATAAACCAAAATGTATACTAAATCAAGACAAGTATTATATATCATAATTTCAGAAAAAGACACACTATTATTGAAAATACAGATTAAAAAAGATATGTATATCTTTGCTGTGAAAATGTTGGTAAAAAAAAGCACTTCAAAAATTATAGTGTATGATTAATAGAGACCGGAAAAATATGTAGTATCAAATATCAAAATACGTACATAAATATGTAATGAAAACAGTGAAAATGTGTAATAAGTATGTAAAATTGAATATATTATGTAATATTACAATACACTAATTTTAAAACATTTGCCTGATTCAAAATTCAATTTATCAAAAATTTACTAAAAATGTTTAAAAATACAAACGTTTTAAAAATCATTTAGGGAGCACATTTTCATGCACATTTTGCACCATACAACTTTCCCGTCAGTAATAAAAGCTTCCTCTATTGCTATCCAGGATCGATGTCGAAGTGCTACATGTCACCGATCGCCAACGTTTTTCGGGAATTAATGTTAAAGTTTACGAAACCCGGCGTCAGTGATACTTTTCACACTTAAAGGTGAAAATGATAAAATGATCTCGGTCGCTGACTCGCACTTGCCGCCATCGAGATAACCAAAACAGGTGCGCAAGGCTGTCAGAACATCCGATCGCGTGTTAACGAAAATTTTTGTAATTTCCATGGAGGATTTCGAAATGCTTTTTAACATAACTCATCGCCCCTCCACGAAGTTTATCACCCCTCCACCAGAAACAACGCCATCATTATTGTAAAAGAGCGGTGTTACTAATAGTTTCCCCTCCCGACGCCAGTTGCGCAGAGAAGCTCGTGGCATGGCACGGTGCCGCGAGGCGTGCCACTGCCACCAGTAGAAGACCTTGACACCACTGATATAGGGTTAAGGTTTAGTGGTGTTGTCAAGGTCAATGCCACAAGCGGGAGTCCGTGGCACGAGTGCCACGACGAAATCGCCTCTCCACGCAGTTCATAACCCCGTTGCAAGTGCCAACGCCATCCCGATTTTAAAACGGTGGGGTTACTAACAGTTTCCTCTCCCGACGCTAGTGGTGCAGAGAAGCTCGTGGCATGGCACGGTGCCGCGAGGCATGCCACTGCCACCAGCAGGAGACCTTGATACTACTGCTCTAATATTATCTGATGTGTGACTGAAGGAGCAAGAGTTCGACTGGAGCACGCAGCTGCAGGGCTACATTCTGGGCTCGTACTTCTACGGGTACATCACCACCCAGATCCTGGGTGGGTGGCTGGCGGCGCGGCTGGGCGGCAACGTGCTGTTCGGGTTCGGAATCGCCGTCACCTCCTTCCTCACCCTGCTCACCCCCGTGCTGGTCAAGCTCAACGTTTACATTTTCATCGCCATTCGAGTCATTGAAGGCATTTTTGAGGTGAGGTTTGCTTTTATGCCACTGAATCGCTAACTGCAGAAAGGCAAGTATTTCATAATTTTACGGGAGAAACAAAAAACCGTATAAAATCTGTTTTAAGAAAATAATATCTTTACAATGTACTTTTGCATAGTCACAAACCTAGGCTATCGAGGGACCAAGTTCCTTTTCTGCAGTACACAATGCATTAACCTACTCAAAACCCTCCCCGCCAGTAAAAAATAAAAATAAAATTGGACTAACTGCCTTTCTGCAGTTAGCGAATCAACTACTGTAAAACAAAATAAGTCATTGTCTGTTTTAACAATATTTATTTAAATACGATATAAAATAATGTAAAAATTAATTTCCTACCTACTTCTGATGTGGGGTTTCGTAATGCATTAATAAATATGCATGGCAATGCGAGATTTTATATTATGTAATTTATTGCCTTAAGGATTTACAAATTTGTGACAATTTAAACCATGTCTTCAGTTAATTTTGGTGTTTTATTTTCTGTTCAATATTTCACTTTTCACGGGACTTACATTATGCCAAGATATATCTGAGACTATTTGTCAAAGGAATTTAATAAAGAGAGCGGATTTAATAAACAGCATGTCAAAATTGTTTCGAAGTGCTCAGACGCTTTCCTTTCTGATGGTAATTCTTTGGACAAAAAAGTATTATGTATATAAGTTATTATGTAGAAGAGATTATCTCTCTCTCCATTATTTCACACAATACATTTTCCTTACAGTTTAATATATTAATATATTCTAGTTTCTTCTACGAAGATGAGAAACAACTCTTTTAAGTTGTGCAAATATCTCGATCAGGTTTTTGTCCGACCGGTTTCCCTGATCCATTGAGCAAATGCTGAAATGGCCCCTTGTTTTGCTTCTGGACGTAAATGTAGCTTCACTGTGCACACGTTTTGTTGAGCACTCCTTTTGCTTGTAGTGGTAGGAGTAGAGCTGAGGATGAGTTACTATATTGTTAGCAATGCAGAAAAATCGTATCTGCATTTCGTTTACCGTTGCGAGTATGTTTTCTATAACTTGGGAAAGAAATATCTAGTTTTTCAAATGTTAATCTCGCGCTTTTAAAAATGTTATTAATATATCTTTTTTATGTTTTATTCGTCTTTCAACTATCGTATTTATAGTTAAAATGTTGGGATGATTTTGTGAAACTTGCGCAAATAATCTTCTCTCCCATACGTCGTATACAGTTTTCACTGTTTTTTGACCAAATAAATCAAATATGTACCATTACCATAGGATAGCAAGCACATTCCTAATTAGGACCCCAATCTGTCCACATTTTGGAAACACAGCAAATTTAAAAGAGTATGCTTCCGAGGCCGGATTCAATAGCTTACTCTGCCAACGTTTCAGCCCAACTGAGGAATGCCGCAGTATGACAGCCGAAACATACAGGTAACTGTGCCTAGGACGCGGCGCCTCCCAAGCAGCCCAGTATCAACTTAACTAATTAAATTGACTTTAGAGTTTACAAGTCTATCTAAATTATTTCATTTCACGCAAGGAAATGCACTTTCAGAATATTTGTTCCTACCTGTTTTCAATAAGATTGATCATGACTGATGACGATATCGTATTTTTCTATATTTGTCAAAATTTCACTGATTTGACTTACAAACTAATTAAATTTCGTGTTCTGGACAACTGAGATTTTAAACAACTAGAGATAGCATACTTTAACGAGTTTATCTTCACCTCTTATTAGTATTCTAGAAACAAATCGGCATAGCAAACAAAAAAGTATCATAGCTTCTTGAGGTATATGTAACTCCAGTCCCAGAAAATACCAAGGAATTGAATGAGAGTGAATAAAACTGTTTAAAGAAACCAATTTGTGCCTTTTCGAAAATGTTGACATATTTGAAACATAAAATGAGATCATAGTAAGTCAGAATAAACTATACTTTCTCACTTTGTAATTGTTTTCCTACGATTTCTATTTAAAGTTTGCTGTTGTATAAAAAACCTTGGATGTTGTATTGTCGCTTTACCAATACCAACCAACGTAGCTTTACGAGTAATTTATTTACTTATCTCATTTTCATAGTTTTTAGCATCATTCTAATTCACTTTTTGTGATAAACTTTTTGCGTAATGCATCAAATAATATCAAGTATTTTTTAGAAGTCTCGAATTGTGTATGCCAAATTAAAAGATTACAGTTTCATTGGAGAAATTTCGTGTGATACAGGAAATATCTAAACTTATTTCCTGCGCCACATGAGCCACATGACACTCAACTGAATCCTTCAAAACTCCCTGAAACCCAGTATCATATAAAAATCCAGTCAGCTCCTAAACAAAAACCTGATTTGTGTTCCCAGATTAATATAACCCATAAAAATGTTGTAATGAAAAAACAGAATGAAATCTTTTGAGATGTGTTTGTGTGGTTTATGTGGACGGTTCAATTTGTGGTCATTCTGGATGATGACCAAATATTTAATTATATCCAAAATCTTTAATTTTAAGCCTGTTTCAGGGTGTTTCCTACCCAAGCATGCACGATGTTTGGGCTAACTGGGCCCCTCCGCTAGAAAGAAGCCGTCTGGCGACCATCGGCTACTCCGGAAGTTACGTGGGAACCGTAGTTGCCATGACTCTCTCGGGAGTTTTGGCGGAGCAAGCAGGATGGTCTTCCGTGTTCTACGTTTTCGGTAAAGATTCTATCAAATCATGAAATTATTACGCAGTATTTTTTAGCTTATCAGAATTTCTTGAATTAAAATTTCTATATTAAAAATTATTTTTTGTAAAAATTATCCCCTCCTTAAATCGTTCAGTTCAAATGTTCATAAAATGCGAATATTTAGATAGGGAAAACGCTGACCGTTCGCTTATAGTTATTAACCTGCAGTTAAATAATATTCTTCTATATAATAATGTTTCGGAATTGTACTAAAATAAGTTTACAAGACAAGGCACTAACTTGCTGGGGAAAAATATTAGTGTAAATTAACATATTTCAGGTTGTAATTATGTAATCCATCTGGTGAATAAATATAAATATGTGAACTTTGTTCTGCGTATCTATGTAAACAAAAAAATATTCTGAAATAGTAGAAACTAATGGTGACGGTTTTCCATGTGAAGGTTGTGTTGGTGCTGTGTGGTACTTGGGATGGGTAATTCTTGTCAAACGTAGACCGGAAAATGACAAATACATCGATCCTTTGGAGCTGAAATACATACGAGCGTGTCTAGGTCCACCTGAAGGAAATCATAAGGTAAATAAATCATTGATTTTTTTCGTTGTATTGTCCCTTAAATAATGTAATTATTCATTTAAATCACTTTTTTCTGTTATTTTGCAGAACGTCTCGCATCCTTGGGGGAAATTTTTTCGTTCGGCACCAGTTTGGGCAATCATTATAGCAAATTTTAGCGAAAATTGGGGCTTTTATACACTCCTTACTCAACTGCCTATATTTATGAAAGGTATGTATGTAAGATAATGTATATTGATCGAGATTTGCAGTGTTTTTATAATGACCGAAGCATTGAGAGAACATTTCTTTTTGTGAAGATACTTTGGGGTTCGACTTACAACAAGCTGGATTTTTGTCAGCATTACCTTATCTCGTTGTTGCATTTACTATACAGTTAGCTGGCCATATTGCTGACTATATTTTAACGAGAAATTTTCTGAGCACAACGCAGGTCAGTAAAACCGAGAAGTTTTGTCGACCCTAGTCGTTAAATTCAAGGATTTATCGTTACTTGGAAGTGTTTTTTATAGAATGAATTTGTCTGTTCGGTAGGTTCGCAAAATATTCTGTAGCGGAGCCTTCATATGCCAGTCTTGCTTCATGTTGCTGGCTTCTTTCCTGCTCACCCCAGCTGGCGCAGTCACCTGCCTCACCTTAGCTGTTGGACTAGGTGCTTTCGCAATGGCTGGATTTTTGTGAGTTGATATCATTACTTTATATAATTTTCTCCTTTCTTAAATTTCGAGTGTTTCTAATGATTACGATAACAATTGCATTCCATGGTCAATAGATTTTGTGAATAAGGATTAGAGAAATAAGATGAAATGTAAAAACAGTTCGATTGGTAAAGTGAATGAATATAACTTCCTAGTGATACATACTTGCGCCGTAGCGAAATCGATTTTAATGTTTTCTTTTAGATGAACAGAAAAGCAATATTGTATATAACGTAGTAATTATTGTACTATAATATATCTCCAAACATTTTTGTTCTATTTCCCATGTTTTGAATGAAACTTGCAAGTATTTCGGTATTTATGATAGCTTACATAATTTTCCGGTGCTCAGGAAAAAATGTTGACTTCTTGAAGTAAACGTTACTTTAATATACTTTATTTACTTATATTGTGTATAGTTTTGTACAGTTGTATATTTTGAAACTTACTGTAAATTTATTGCTAATGGTAATGCAACTCGTGCGTTCATTATGTCCCCACGTTTGAGTAGGTGTGAAGCTCTTGTTTTTTCTTCAAAATATCACCGTGCATCTCAAACAATCGTAGACCGGATCACAATCTACCACTATTAATTTTGTACTTATTAATGTAGTGTTAAAGATATTGACATTTCCCAGGAAAAAATTACGATTAATTAAAATTTATCAACTGTTGGAATGAAGCTAAACATATGCAACTTTTTTCAGTGTGAACCATTTGGATCTTGCTCCTCTTCATGCAAGTGTGTTAATGGGAATTTGCAATACCGCTGGCACAATGCCAGGTATTATTAGTCCTACTATAACAGGATACATCGTTCCTAATAGGGTAAGAAATATTTTACCACTTGAAGTCAGTTAGAAAATACTTTACAATTGACAATGTTACTGAAATTGTTTGTGTTTTCAGACGAAAGATGAATGGCGAGTAGTGTTCTACATTTCAAGTGCTATTTACTTCACTGGCGCTCTAGTATACGGACTGTTTGCTTCAGGAGAGAGGCAGAGTTGGGCAGGTGACGCAAGAGATGAAGTTACTGAAAGTAGTCCGATCAAGAAGAATGACCGTAATAAGAGATAACAAGACATTTATAATTAATTTTTACATATTTATTATTTATCCCTTCAATGCCGTTCGTTACAAATTCCGACAAAAATTGATATCACTTTATCATAACACAATTAATACGGAGTATGAACGGAGTTGTGTAAATCTATTTAAGAAACAAGTAGGAAGTGTGCAGAAGAGGAAGAGTGAGTGTTGGGAGGACGCGGCAGATGTAGTAGTTACCAAGTATGTGCCCAATTTTACATTGTGTGCCGGGAGGTGGACTCAAACTTTAAAATACGATCAAAGCTTAAGCTTCCGCGGCCGGAGTCAATATAAACATGGCTGCCCGCGAGACGCAGCGTCTTAGATGCAGACGCGAGACACTAGGGAGTTTTTGCCACCTCGAACGTTAAGAACTATCGATCTTTTGCGCATGCGCAGGTGCACTAAAGTGATGCGAAACATTAACTGCGCATGCGCATTAGTCGATAGTGCTGTCCGCTATGGCGTGCAAAAACTCTCTATTCAATAGAGAGTTTTTGCACCCTCGAACATGAAGCACTATCGATCTTCTGCACATGTGCAGATGCCCTAAAGTGATGCAAAACAGGAACTGCGCATGAGCAGAAGATCGATAGTGCTTACCGTTCGAGGTGGCAAAAACTCCCGAATACTACATGGAGTGGCTAAAGCGCCTCCATCTTTGCAGCAAATTGAAGCCACGTTTTTGTGGTCAAAGCAGCCCCCTCTGGAGAAACAGAGTATTCTAGTATTTCCGTTCGGCGCTGGTAAAGGCCGGGTGGGCGCGCGTAATATAAAGCCACCTACTCTGTGTTTCACCACCAAATCAATCATTTAGAAAGGAAATTACAATATATAAAGGAGAATAAATTGAGAAACTTTAAGAACAAGTTGCTTCCTGCATCGGTTATTGTCATAAGACTGGAAGCTGTTGAAATGTTATTGTAGTTAGCATAACGCCTGAAAGTGAATGTTATTGGAATAAGAAGAAAACAGATTACAAATAAGGCGGCAAATTTGAAAAATGTTATATTTGCTGTTTGATGGCTTCTATTTTTACAGTTATATGCCGAACATACTAAAGACATTGTGAGTATTATTATTCTAATCACTAATGTAATTTAAATACAGGTAAAGGAAAATACGGCAACATAGATATGAGATTTGATACAAACAACACGTCGATTAACAACAGCAGTGATACACGCTATCATCAGGCACCTCTCATGTTCTGACTACAAAAAACATGGCGGCCTCTAGTTCGGCGAGCGTGCTGATGAGTGCTTCACCCACAGGGTCAGCCACTCTATGTAGTATATTATAGCTCGTTGGTAAGACGCCAACGTTTTGGCCGCCATGCCGCGACTATCTTCTCTGGAATTTGGCCCTGAGGAAGGTCGCAGCATAACGGACGAAACATTGGCATGTGTGAGCGGCGTGACATCTCACGGACAGCGAAGCAGATAGAAGCTTTAAAATCCGCGTAATTTTTGTTCTGTGATACATATTACAGTTACCTTAATAACTTCCTGTCCATTCAATTCTAACTGATCTTCAGTGAAAAGAATGTCAATACAAAACCAACAAAAAATTGTAAAGGAAAAAATTGTTATGAGAACCAGTTAACAACGTTTTGTTTGAAAGAATACATTAAAATATTTTTATTATATTTTCGTCACACTTATTCGAGATTTTCAACAATTGAAACATTTTTTGACCAACATTGTCGTAACTTTGTCCCCCATTCCAACTATTTTTAATCAATTTTCTTTCCTATTCTCTTTCTTTGTCTTTTTTCAATTTCGTCAGCCATGTACCGTTCATTTTTCATTCCACCATTTTCCTGTCTATCTTTTTGTTCGATACTGTCTTCTTTTCCTTATTCGTCCTTCCTAGAAAGAACCCGAGGCTTGAATGACACAATTCGCCAGGCGTCCCCTGGCGGTGTTTTGCCGAGGCGGCATTTTCCGAGATAATAACTTCGCGTACATTCAATTCTAACAGGCCTTCAGTGAAAATAATGCCAATAAAAAAACCAACAGAAAATTGTAAAAGAAATAATTGTTATGAGAATCAGTTAACAACATTTTGTTTGAAAGAATACGTTAAAATATTTGAATTACATTTTCATCACACTTATTCAAGATTTTCAACAATTGAAACATCCTTGACCAACATTGTTTCAACTTTGATTAAAAATAGTTGGGATGGGGGACAATTTTCTTTCCTATTCTCTTTCTTTGTCTTTTTTCAATTTCGTGAGACATGTACCGTTCATTTTTCATTCCTCCATTTTCCTGTCTATTTTTTTTTGTTCGAAACCGCATTCTTTTCCTTATTCGTCCTTCCTAGAAAGAACCCGAGGCTTGAATGACAGAATCCGCCAGGCGCTCCCTGGCGGTGTTTTGCCGAGGCGGCATTTTCCGACTTATTAGGTCTGGCGGGGGCGGACAAAAAGGCTCCGCCGCCAGCGCGCTCCCGCACGTCTCCATCAAGGCGGTGACAAACGAGGCCTAATATCGGCGGCGCGGCGGCAGCTGTGGCTAGCGCCCGGCGCTGGCGGGCGCGCCTGGGACGGCGAGGACGGCCGGCGACTGGGTGGTGAGGACGGCGCGGTGATGGGAGCTGGTGGGTGGCGGGTCGGCCTTCCGCCTGGGGCACCAGGTTGTGGTGGGATGATAGTTGTCGGGGTGATAGAGGAGGCGAGACGGTGAGGATGCCCGGGGCAGCGGGGTGGCGGCCAGGGCGACTAGGTGGTGAGGACGGCGCAGAGATGGAAGCTGGTGGGTAGCGGGTCGGTCTTACGCCAGGGGTACCAGGTTGTGGTGGGACGACGCTTGTCGTGGTGATAGAGGAGGCGGGACGGTGAGGACGGCCGGCCGACGGGGCAGCGGGGTAGCGGCCAGGGCGACTGGGTGGGGAGGACGTTGGGAAGCGAAGAGGTAGGGTGATGGGAGCGGATGGGTGGCGGGCCAGTCTCTCTGCCCGGGGCATCAGGTTGTGAGAGGACGACAGTTGTCGGGGTGATAGAGGGGACGGGACGGTGAGGATGGCCGGGCGACGAGGTCGATGTTTGCGACACGAGCAACTTACGAGCGAGTGTCGGAATTTCTACGAGTGAATAATAGCCACGGAGCGACGGTTGAAGAATTAATGTTTCCGAGCATGTACACTGCCATTGGACTGGTAATTAGTCCCGTTAGTATAGTGCATGTTTAGGTGACGATGTTCCACTGCAGTTGGATGGAGAGATCTGGCTCCCACCTACACGTCGGCATGCGGATAGATTCCTTTTCCAGGTGTTTCCCGTAGGACAATACCGCCCTAGCCGGAACAAGTACTAAGCTCTCGATGGAGCTCCCGACATGTGTATTAGTGTAGTGTACGTAAGTTTAGCCTTCCGGTGGATGCGCCTTTTTTACTCACATAAGCGGGCGCGTAGGAGCACTGCATGCTGCCTCGAGAAATCAGTATTTTGCACCCTCAAAACTTCTGTTATTTCATTTAAGAAGGAAGAATAGAAACTCATAAATATTCATTATATTTTTAATGTCAATACATTTTATAAATTACAGAAATGTGGCTAGTTTTAGGTATAGAATCATAAATAACACATTGGTTTAGAAAAACTTATAAAACAAAATGTAACAAAGAAAAAATTAACTAGAAAAGTTAAGTATAGTCGTTACTAAATAGACAAATCAATTAAATGAAACAGTTACTGTACAGGTACACAAGAGACAGGTCATGTCCTGATTACGGAATGCGCTTAAAACAACCGTTCCGCAGAAGACGATTCGTATGGTGAGACGCAGTGAACGTCCTACACTCATTTGTTGTTGAATCGAACATTTCTACTACCTCACCTTCTATTGTCATACGTCGTCTCGTAGTATATAGCCAAAGAATTTCTTTCCGATTTGGAACAGATTTTGCTAGAGAAGAAGCTCATGACGACGGCAATGTTGTTTTTGATGATGATGGTGATGATGATGTTGATAATGATGAATACATCTGGCAAACACGCTGCTCAAATCTTTCTTTTCTTTCGATGCCGCCTGCCGCCGTTATTTTTAGTTGCATCTAAGGTTATAAGCGACTACAATGTTTTATGGCAAGTATTTAGACAATTATAATTTCATTTATCATTACATTAAAATAAGTGTCATAACATGTATATCCTAACATAGTATATCATCACATATTCATCATATGTAACATAATTATACAGTATCATTATATGTCATTAAGAATGACATCATAAATGACGTATAAAGTATCATTATTTGTCATTAAGAATATTACCATTTTCACAAAATTTTATCAATTGGCTCTGATATTCGATCGAATACAATAAGATATCTAAAGCTTTAATTAGTTTTCTAGATTCTCTATGTTGACTGAATTTAGGACAGTTTTCTGTAATGTGGTATATCGTTAAATTAGTGTTACAAATACCGTAAAGTGGACATTTGGCAATTAGATAGAAATGATTTAATTTTGTGTGGCTTGATCTCATTCTCATTCTGACTTGTCCTCTTGGATTGAGCTTCTCAGAATATATGGTAAAATTTATTAATTTGATTGTGGAGTTTACTTGCTTTGCATTCTTTCCATATGCTGATCCATGTTTTGTCATGCAAAATAGATATTTACTAGCGGCCTACAGAAGCAAAAATGCTCCTGGACAAAACCTCCCAATATGGTTTTCCAAAAAGTAGCATGCTCACCACTCAAGAAACACAAATAAAATACTCTCGTATAACACCGAAATAAATATTTTAACAAAATCATTCTTCACGTATTTGTCACATCACGTTATAATATCATATAATAGTGTAAACGAACACACAATACAACACTTCTTCACATACCAAGAATATAAAAATGTTGCTCTTCCATATCGCAACACGTGAATAGCAAATATTTAATGGCGGGCGGTCTCCACCTTCCAGCCTTGACGCCGTAATACGTCAGCAGTGTCATTAGTACAATGGCGGAACCAGGGGGGGGGGAGCCATGCCCCAAGGCCTAGCTTTTCGTTTGTTACCTTCTTTGATTTGTCAAAATTGATTTAAATATTTATGTTAGAATTATGTAATTATTAAAAAGTAGCTTTGTGTAGTATCATATATACACTACAAAAATAATATAAATATATTAACAAATGTTTATTTTTTTAACAAAAATCTATGATGGCTCCCTCCAAAATGATTTGCTGGATCTGTCCCTGCATTAGTAGGCCTCGGATTTTAGGACAAATTCCTATTTAGTTCCTTTAGGAGTTTATGGAAAATAATTGCAGATGTTTACGAATCATGAAAAAAAATGGATATACTGAAATCGTCTAATAGTGCCTAAACGTCCTAAAAGGGCGGTTGATGCCTATTTTTAATATTTCTTTACCTAAAACTGCATAAAACAAGTAATTTTGAAGAATTATCGTATTCTAATTACTCATTATTTAAATTTGTTATACCAAAACGCAAATACTTTTCTGAAATGCGAATATTCCCTGACCGAATTCGCAATCGACTGTGTACCGAAATCTCTCAATCAACATATCGAACGGAAGGAGCTCGGCAAGTCAATATAAAGAGGATGTTTCACACTCGTCTCCGTTATCTTCGTAGGCAATTACACCCATTCTCGGCGCATCTGCGCCGTTGACAGATTGAGAATGAAAAGTGGGCAAGCATGAATGAAATGAGAGTGAATAAAATAACATACTTGTATTCACTTTCATCAAAATATGTAAAAAATACTTACTCTCCTGAAATATAAAAAGTGCCTAATTTAATCCGATTGTGATCAGTTTTCGCTTACGTGTACATGAGTTTTAGATGCCAGAAACATATCTTTTTATGTCTAATTTTTTAAGTCTTTAGTTAAATTATTTTGTAACATATTTTAAGTGCATAGATCGTCACTTCTCATGCCTAAGAGTGCCTAATTTAATAACTTTGTTACCTATTTTTGTTGCCTAAATCATTTTCTTTTTGTGCCTAAAATTTTAGTCATTAGCAGTATTGCACGGGGTGTTGAGTGTTGAATAATTTACTTAATACGCGCATTGTTAGAATAGGCGGAAGAACATGGTCAAATATTTGCATTTTCAATCAAAATCGAAACTTTAATTGTTTCTGGATTTTTTTACTGGGTGCCTGGATCTCTAAACAAACACATGTTTCACATGGGCGGAAGCTGCATGGTTATCATTCAGTTTCTACATTGGAAGTTAGTAATGTAGACGTCCTAAGGTTGGAAAGATTATTACCCCAGGAGTCCAAAATTTCGAAACAAATATTAGAAGATAGGCCGGTCTTGTGACATAGAACACTCTTGTTTTGTTCACGTCCTTTTTTCAGCTAAAAGTAGATAACATTTCATGACATTGACAACCAATAATAAGGTAAACAACAGATTCGGGGGCGACTAGACAATAACGGAATACGTTCTTCGATTGCCAGCACTTGTTCCTTCGACTACTTGAAATGGAGTTCTAGTCAAAGGCGAATGGTGCCTAACCATTTTAGTTATTGACAACAATGATTTCGAAATGGAAATATTAGGTAACAAATATTGCCCTACAAATGTAAATTTTAGTGATACGTCTAGTTTGATGGAGTAGGA
Organism: Acheta domesticus; assembly: GCA_031308135.1. Taxonomy (NCBI): domain Eukaryota; kingdom Metazoa; phylum Arthropoda; class Insecta; order Orthoptera; family Gryllidae; genus Acheta; species Acheta domesticus. The sequence goes on from JAHLJT010009355.1 coordinate 114,315,683, forward strand.
GTTTTTGCTGCTTTCAAGCTCCCTTAGAACCTCGCAGATGGCTGATATTCTTGACAGAGACATTTGATACACCCGCCACATTTTTGTGACGGCATAATTTTGTTTATCTACCACTTCCGTACTCACCAGCCGATACTGCCGTGCCGTCCTCCCTGTCAGAGCAGGTCGTTCGTTCGTTCGCCCTCGCCGGCCTCACCGCGTGCAACCCGCGCGAGCGAGTGGCAGGGGAGGGGGCGTGGGCGGTGGAGGGGGCCTTGAGGGGAAGGCGTTCCCAGAGGGCCAGGCCCGACGGCCCGTGAAACAAGCTCAGCGGCTTTATCAATTACGGGAGCCGGCGACGGCGGCGGCGGCGGCGGCGGCGGCGGCGGCGGCGGCGGCGGCGGCGGCGGCGGTGGAGCGTTAAGGCGCCATTAGGGGCGGCTATTAGTCGCCGCTCGAAGCCCGGCCGGGGCATCGGTATGAATTAGCCAGATCCCTCCGCCCCGCGATTGTACACACGACATTACGCGCAAGAATTATGTATACGCATTGTTTGGGGCGTCCGGTCGTCCGTGGACGGGGATGGCAGGATGCAGGGATGGCGATGGATGGCGGGTGGGGCGGCCGGCGCCGCGCGCAGCGATGAAGATAGAGCAGGCCATCAGGACAGGTGGCGCTGGCGTTCATTTTGATCAGGCATCGAAAATTAGAGGTCGCATTACAGTGCGTGACAAAGGAATGTTGTTTAACAGTTCAAAGGGATCCAACAAAAGATTTTGGACAGTCAAATTTTATTAAAATATATTAAAACACTTTACATTTCAAACTTGCACTTGTGGCTACGTTTCGAAGGATGATTGTACCTTCATCTTCATGCCAATAAATACATACTTCAACAAATTTGAAAGAATTATTTATATACTTTTACGAAATGGATCGTAAACAGGGAGGCCGACAAGGTGTGTCTCAAACAAGATTTTAGATCCAGAAATATGAATTAAGAACTCAAGCAACCTGATGTTGAATTTCTATGACGAACATTGTTATACGTTCAAACCAAGAGGATGAAACCTTGAATGCTAAATCATTGTAACGTTAATTTGAAACGATGCACAGATAACAGTTAATAACATATGAGGTACAAGAGTGACATCATGGCTCACTCCTTAATACGGTCGCTCCTGCTTCTGAGGTAGTTCGGACAAGACTGTTTCTGAGGTAGTACTGGATCCCTTTGAACTGTTAGATTAAGTCTATGTGACAGCCTTTATAAAAGAAGTTCAAGTAATATTGTTTACATAATGGAATTAATATTGGAACAGATGAAATTAATATTTAAACATATCGTCCTTAGGTAAAAGTTGTGCAGTAAATTGTGTGATAATGAACAATAAAAATATAATAAAGTACAGTAAATAGGATAAAAATATGTGATAAAAGTCCAGCTGTTTACAAAACGCTACTCGCGTAAACACAAAGGTGCAAGGTTTTATAGTAGTTAGTGCAAACGGTGTTTTCACTTCTGGAAATCTTACTCATACTTATCTCTCAGGGCTTTTAATGACCGGTTGATTAAAAATTGCATACGAAATCGGCTGACGGGACTTTTCGGTTATCATCGATGATGTCATTTATAAGAAAAGAAATATGGTAATCGCCGTCAATTTGCAATTATCAAAGAAAGATTATACTGACATATCAAAGTGACGTAGACTTATTAAACACTACATTACAATAGAATTCATTGTCTGTGTATATTATCGTGCTAATGTTTTTCTGACGCACAATAAAGGATGCATTAAATTCAACGTGTCAGAAATTAGACACCCAGCCCACGACGGAATTATAAAACGCGATTTCCTCGCCTCTCTTTCATTGTTTTCCCACAACCATCGCTACGGTACTGTAGGGTGACCATATTTTGAAGTCATAAAAACGGGACATTTTAGATTTTGTCACAACGATAAAAGAGGCAAAAGAGAACGCTAAACACTATTTTATCACAAATATTTAGGTTTGGAAATTAATATTAAATAAATGAATGTACGTATGTACGTACATGTACGTACATGAATGTACGTACATGTACGTATAACTTTCATGATGTGGTAGTATTCAATTCACGCCAACGAAAGAATCCCTTAGAAAGGAATACTAGAAATAGATAAAACGCTTTTGTTTAATTCGTACTTTGATTCATTACAAAGTTTCGCGGTAAGATTGCATACTAAGTCTCACAGAAAATATCCGAAGCAGAAGGATCGGATTATTGAATTTCTCCATAACGATACCGGTAGCGATAAGGCAGAGGCCCATGCACGTTGAAGTGACGCCATAGCAGCATTTTTACTACAGAAACCACAACAAAATCTAAACATTCTTGTTACGTTGAACATGAGCACAATATCATGACGCACTTAATGTTTTATAAACAAATGCGAAGCAAACGGAATATATTATGATAAATTTAATATTATTGACAGAATTGTATCCTGACAAGTCATTGTCACAAACAAGGAACTCTTAGCGTCCCCGTTTCCTGTCAAAGAATCCGGGACAGGGACTCAAAATAAGGGACTCCGCTAATTCGGGACGACTGGTCACCTTACGGTTCTGGGAAGGTTTCCTCTTCATACTACGGAGTTGACGGCTTCTGGCTCAGTGTATTATATTGAATGTTTTTCCTCCATCAGGTTCGTCATGTTTATTCATTGGTGGGAATACCCTTACGATTTCGCAAGAACAGAATATTGCCGTCTTATATTGTGAAGCTGTTTACTTTAATAAGACCGAAGACTACTTTGGATCATCGTTTAAGTTAGTTGGACATAAAATATGATTATTATAGCAATTACTACTATAATTAAGATAGTTGTAATGTGTTTGGAGAGTTTAAATAAAATCATACTTAATTACAGGGGAAAAATACTCTTTCCCTACATTGCATTTACATTCAACGACAACCCGACGGGATAAATGTAAACAAGTATCTATTTTCTCATTTATGTATTTATTTATTGAACGAAGGAGCAAATTGTGTACAACCAAAGGTACAGATTATATACAGTAATCCCTCAACATCCGCGAATTCGCTATTCTCGAGTTTCGAACATTCGCGAGAAATGCTCCCGGTTTTAATATTCGCGACTTGGACATTCGCGAGTGGGTCTTTTGGTCGTACATTTTCTTTGAAAGCGAGCACATTTCATTTCCTCTATCATCATCATTATCATCTGGGAAACAAATTTGGCAGACACCGGAGCTCAAAGTATCGCGTTCTGCAAAAATATCTGAGTCGGAATATCAATTCACATTAGTAGAATAATTCAATTCAGTTGCGTGCAATTGGAGATAAGGGTTTTGGCCAGAAACAGAAAAGCCATTCAGGATCTTGCAACTCTCATTATAATGACCTCACTGAAGAGCAGCTTCGGCAAATCATCAATAAAGAAAGCCTCGAACGAAATGAAGTAACAGAAGCGAAACTGCGTCCTGGACCAATTTCAATGTGAAAGCTGTTTTTGGCATTCTAAAACTTCAACAAGCTCTGATGGAAAGGGTACTCGAATGTGATCCGAAAATGGAAATAACTTCGAAATTGAAGAGAGAAATAGAAGCAGCGACTTTTCCATGTTTAGATATTAGAATAACGAGGAGGTTGATGAACCAAACAAATAACCAAATTCTATATTCAATCACTCTCAACTTTGAAGTTAGTTTCAAATATTGTTTTCTTTCTTCTCTATGAGATGTTAATTATGAACTGTTTTAATAGCAGTTACTCAGTTCTTCTGCAATTGTTTGTTATATTTTTTCTTTCTTTTTTGAACAGCTTTTCGATGTACAGGATCCTAACCCAACTTTCTTCATTAAAATTAGACTCAACATTCGCGGATTTGACATTTGAGAGGTTTTTTGGGAACGTAACTCACGCGAATGTTGAGGGATTACTGTACAACCAAATCAAAATCAAAATGTGATGAGGTTTTAATAGCAGTTCATACCGATTCGACCGAGTTTGGATCGATTTTTTACTCCTGTTACGCATAGTACCGTAAGTGTAGCGCATGTTTTTTATCGCGGTAAGTGATGGTGATCTTTCGAAAGTGAAGTCTGGCGCCGAACTACACGTCGACTTGCGGTGGTTTTCTCCATCCAGGTACTTCCCACCAGCGGGGCACCGCCTCAGTCGGGACAAGCTCTAAGATCAACGGCTGGCTTCCTGACATGTGTGGTAGTATAATGCAGGTGTGTGAAGAAAAGAGGTGAGGATAAGACGAGGGAGCGGAAGGAAAGTTTTGTCGCCCTCAGCCCAACCTGTTTTATACAGTATTGCGCCGGCACTCGCCTGGTGCTGATCGGGGAAACCTTGGAAAACTTCCGATCAGAGTAGCCTGCCGCTCTACTTCTCCTCTAGCAGCTGAATTCTCCCTGGCTATCTAGCTAGTGTTGAAAAGCCTGCCACCATCTGGAACGAAACCCTAGGTCCTAGGACCTCCCGGTCAGAGACACTGCAGTGTCGTCAATTGTTACCGTGAGCCACTGGTCGATGGAATGGGGACGTCCAGAGGCATGCGTAGCCTAAAACGAGAGAGGGGTCCAACTGCATTTCTGCCCCCCCTCCAGCTCGCTACTTCCATTAAACTATTTTAATTACATATGGCATATTTTACTAGGAAATAAACAAAACATATTACAAGGAGAATAGAATTATAAGTTTCATAATTATAAAATAAATTAATACAATTGATTTGATGTTGCAACGTCTACAGGGTTCACAGATGGGTTGAGAGCCTCATCTCCAAATGCGTATCAATTCTCCAAAATGGAATAAATTAATATATTTATGGACATAAATATTTTATTTTTTACTGATACGTTTTTGCTTATTGCCTTCAATACGGAGTTCGATAAACACTGCATAACTTACAGCTAAATTTTTCTAGCGTGGCCGCTGGGATTCGCGAGTCGAGGGGGAACCTGAAAGTGGTGGGGAGGGAACCAGGAGGCGACTTTCGCGCATCTGCCCATTCCAAAAACATTCGCACCGCACGTGCTAGCGAACTTACTTGGAAATTAATTTGCTGTAGTGTCTTCGTTCGGTAGAGGAGAAGCACTAAATTCACGTGATGGCGCGGCTCTGCCGCCATCATCTGAATCTTTTCCATTTTTTCCTGTTTCCTCACTATCATAACTAGCATTTCTATCGTTTGCGCCTTTTCCAAATAACCATTTCTTGATATAGTGCATTAAATAATTGTGCGGCGAATGACTCTCGTTGAAACCTTCGAGAGTAGATTCCACGTTCTTCCTTTTCCTCTCTTTAGTAGAAGTTCAATATGAACACGATTCCCTAAGTTCAATATAATTCATTTTCTTATTAAGCCCGCGAATACGTCATCCCGAAACACCCGTAGCATCTGCCACTCTCTTAAGAACTGCTGCGCCATTTTTAACACCATTTGCTTCTCTCTTCATAAAATGATATACTTTGGTAACTACTTTACGTTTCTGACTGAAGTTTTCCTTAATGCAACTTGCTCCGAACCGGTCGCATTGCAATAATCACTAACATAACAATAATCACTTAAAACAACTTCCGAATCACGTACAAATGCTCCATTCGAGTAGGAAACGCAACTGGAAGCATGCACCTCGCAGATACGGGCAGGGTCAATATTTATAGAACTGGAGTAGGACTGTCAAGACGTGCTGGGAAAGGACGCGCTCCCCCAAAACAGCTATGTTTGAGGAATGAACTCTTCCGGTAGTTCCGAGACCACGACCTTGAGCGGCCACGCTAAAATAATACTACTGTACCTGGATCGAGAGGATGGTGGTTACGAGGGTTATTTTAAAACAGTTGAATGGTGCTACATGTTCTCTTAAGAAGGGAATTATGAGAGGAAATGATGAAAGGGAATTATGGAACGAAAATGTGAAAAGACTAACCAAGTCAACTTGACAACTAGTTAATTAGTAAATAGGTAAATGTAAATAATTAAAATTACGTAAAAAATAAAATCATGTATATACCGCGGGCGTTAAATGGTTCTAATGATCGAACGACGAAAAAAGCCCTTGGGCATCGGCGACAAAAAAGAACTTATAACGCCCTTGGTACATAACTATTATTACGTGAGTCTAGGGCAGTCGTGTCAAGGTCTTCTACTGGTTGCAGTGGCACGCGTCGTGGCATCGTAGCAAGCTTCTCTGCGCAACTAGCATCGGGAAAGGAATCTATTAGTAACCCCGCCGTTTTACAGTAGAGCTGGCGTTGTCTCTGGTGGTGGGCTGACGAACTGCGTGGAGGGACGATTTCTTCGTGCCACTCGTGCCACGAACTCCCGCTCGTGGCATCGACCTTGACACTTGTCTGCGGAATCTCTTTTAAAAATTTCAGGGAAGCCAGGACCCTTTCTCTGCGCATGCCAATAACACCGAGGGCTTTGCACGTGCTTGACACGTGCTCTCACCCGGTGGTTGGTTGTAAAGCGTTCGAGGCGAAATTATTTTCCATCCCCTTTGAACACGTACCAGACACACGAAAACAGATTACAATAAAAATAAAAATCTTTTGCAATCGCCACATAACTTACATTTTTTTTGCCTTTGATGCCCCAGGGCTGAGTCTCTGCGGAAATATTCAAATGTGAAAATAATATCCTAACAATTTTGACAATTTTTAATGGGTTTGTTAATTTTGGTAAAAGCATTACTGTCACAAATGCGAGTTTAAAAAAAGGTTCGGTGTGAGACAATTGCATTGCATTATGGCGTAGAAACTTAGTTACTTCGTTTGGAATTTCGGCACTTTCAGTTGGCTTGCGGCCGGGGCGATAGCCCGTTGCCGCTCCCCTCCCCCCGGCGAAGGTCGGCACTGAGTAGTCTGGAGAGGCGTGGCTCACTTAGCAAATAACGGCGAAAAATATTTACTCTGAAGGACGTTGTATGTACGTGTGCTGATGTTATATAACTTACACCATCACTTGAATTGACTAGCGTGCTACTGCACGATTGTGATTATGTACTCGATATTTCCTTTTGTCAGGAGCAGTTGTGAAGTTTTCGTTTGGAAAGTAGTGGAAGAAAATACAAAATGCTAGATTTCGGTTCCTCTTTTCGTGTCTACTTTTCCTACTAGTTTTATGAATTTTTTATTGTTTATTTTTACCTTGATATGATTTAATGATATTTGTATTTCATATTGATCTTGAAATTTGATTGTCAGTCTGAGTAACGTATTTATATGCAGTGTCTAAAATCATTACTGACAAAGTTGTCGAATATTTTCATTATTATGAAACAAATTCCTCAAGCAGTTCTATTAAAAATTCATAATATTAATAAAGTACAACTGTGTGTTCAAAGCAAGTTTTCAAAGTTTCGCTGCTTTTAGGCTAATTTTACTCCAGAAGGAAGTCTTGTACACCATTCCTCCAAGCACGAGGGTAGTGTTCATATCGCATACCTTGCAAACAAACACATTTCCACTTTCTTTTCACTTCAAGACTGAATATTTTATAAAATCTTTTGGTTCACAGTTTTAACTTAAATTTGCATATAATCAGTAAAGTCTCTAATGACTGTTTATTTCCAGATTTAATCCGAAGTAAACATTACATTATTCTTATAAATTCGCAAATTGAAGTTTGTACATACTATTTCTTTTGTAAAAGTAGTTGAAATGACATAGTTGCCTCCATGTGCCACTACGGTGCCCACGAGAAACAAATTTTATTTCTGGCCTGGTTTTGTTGGTCACCGTTAAAAGACTTGCAGTCGATCACTGGCCGAGAACCACGGGCTGGGCAGGTTTGTAAACGGTAGGTTGATTTTCCTCAAAAGGCCCTGGGGCTGTTTTTATACAAAATTCTTTTGTTTTAGCAACACGAGTGTTTGAGTCAAATATTAGCATTATTTTGAAAGGGAGATGGGGCATTATTCTAATTTATATGTGGTTGAGTTATTTTTCGTTGTTCACAACAGTTGCGCATTTGTCCCTAGGTGAATTGCAGAGGAAGTATACATTTGTTTGGAGATACGAACCCGCTCTTGTGTAAGCTACCTGTCATTTGACGAATGTACAAATAAACGCTGACAGGAGATTGGTTATTCCATTTTCATTATCAAAGTATTCATGAAAGTTGTTACGCTAATAAAATCAACATTGGTGTTTAACGGTGCCCGTCAACTGCTTGCGTTATGAAGCTTGAAGAAATCTTTTTGTTTATAAAGGTTATTATGTAATATTCTATGTTTCTTATGTAATATTTCTCGCTAATGTAACATTGAAATAATTCAAAATATGTTTTGACACACGCTACATGTGTAATGATAAGAAAGACTTGACGTAAGCAAGCAATTTGCATTTGTAAGTACTATTACCACTCAAGATTTGTCGGTGTAAGAAGAAGCAGAATCGGAAGAAAAATACATTTATAATATGCGCATTTCAATCGATTAAGAATAACATAGATTTTATTAAGTGTGGATGTTCAAAACACATTTCACTTGTTTTTCTTTTCTTCTTTTAGAGAAAATAAGACAAATTTTGTGAATGTAACGTTATTCAATTCATGAAAAAGTAATTTCACATACTGTTACTATTGTACTAGAAAAAGAAATTGAACAATATAACCAACGTATTCACCAAGATACTGCAATAATTTAATAGACATGTACCTTTTTGTTACGATACAATCATTTTGATATTGACATTATTGCTTTTCAAATGTCAGCACAAAAAATAAACCATCACAGAAAAACAACTTGTTTTATCTTTTCGTGTTAAATTTTCTATAAATGTTGTTCTTCCAAGCTTCAAAAGTTACGGTTTGCATTAATATTAATTATTGTGAAAAAATAATCCACGGTAGATCTTTTATTTCTGTCAACTTATTTACGATCTGTTAACTGCTATTCAACGCTCGTTTTTATGAAATGGTTGTGCTCAATGGTAAGTGAATTGGTCGCGTGATTAGTGAATTAATGACAAATGAATGTTTTCAATACGTTTTATATCACCCATAGAATAAAGGGAACTGCTGTTCATTGACTTCAAATTGGAGACTAGTGGAGGGTCGTATCCTCAATTACCTACTTGTTGCTTGGAAGATCTGCCCTGATAATGCAAATTAATTGTTCTTCTAGGGGTTAGGTTGAGGGACACCATCAAGATTGTGGTTGGGTTGAGAAGTTAACAGAAGTAAATAGCATTTTTGCTAGAATATTTTTTTGCATTTGCTTTTACGAAGCGCTCAAAATAAAGGTATTGAAGAGTCGAATGTTTGTCATTCGTAACAAATATACAGGTGTCCCACCAACTATAGACTAACTCCATAACTTCTAAACGGTTCACGATATCGAAGTGCACTTTTCGCTCAACAATGCGGAATCATGGGGCAAGTAACATGCCGTAGAAAAATCGTCTGTAATATTTTTAGTTTTCGAAAAATTTAATAATCTTCTATTTTTTAAATGGAACTATATATTTTTCTCTTCAGCAATGGATAGATAATAAAAAGAGGAATACAGTGATGTATCCGGTGTTAGTATTTTGATAGTAATTTGAGTCTAAAATTAGACTTTCTGGTATGTGATTTTAAGTTAAACGAGCAATATTTCCTGTAGCAGCCTCCAACCTTCCCTCGTTGCCTTTGCGGTAGGCGGCCTTTGCTTCGCAGCGCCGACACTTAAGGGAGAGGGGGACTGAGAGGGGCGGCAGCGCAGCGCAAATAGCCTTGACTTCAAATATAAAGGGACAAACATCAATATTAACATCAATATTAATAGAATGAAAGATTTTTCTATTGATTTATTAGAATTGATCCTTTCACTGATTGAAATTCAAAAGCATCGATCATTGAAATGAACGATATAAAGAAATTGATAAGTGTAAGGAATGTACTAACAAATGTCATTTTTTCAACTTAACAAGAATTGGGGTCGATGTATAATGGCTGTAAGAACAAGAGGAATTTTAAAACACTTCAAATACAAGCAAAGGAAATGAAAGATTGAAGATTTTCAATGTAATACATCCAAGACCTCAGATTATAAAAATGTAGAAATTTTGTTATTACTGTCGTTACTCAATTTCTCATTGTAAACTTACAAAAATTAAATAACACGTAGATTACAACAGAAAAACAGAAGCAAAATATGAAAATAAATTATTTACTAAGCTCTGTGTCCCCTGTCAACAGAAATACACATCTGCAGTCGTGTTTTCAAGGAGCGATGAACTGACTGCAGTCATTTGTGACGCTACACATCGTCGGTTTGAAATTTCAACCTGAAGGGAAGTTTAATTCTGATGAATAAATGGAAAAAAATTCGATCTCATTGTTAATACTGATATTTTTTGCTGTATCAGTTGTGAAGAGACTATGGATTGCTGTAGTTACACCTCTATCCTCCATTGCCACTTTGCTCAGTCTCCCCTCTACCCAAAACAGTCTCGGCGCCACGACGGCCAAAGGCGACAGTTGCAAGAGCTGCTACTGAAAATATTGTTGTTTAATTGAAAATCACATGTCAGAAAGTGTAAATTTGTGCTCAAATTACAATTAAAATACTAATCCATTGCTGACGAGAAAAATATATAGTTTCATTTAAAAAATCAAAGATGATTAAATGTCTCGAAAACTGAAAATATTACAGACGATTTTTCTAAGGCATATTACTTGCCTCATGATTCCGCATTGTTGAGAGAAAACTGCATTTCGATATCATAAACCGTTTAGAAGTTCTGAGGGTGGCCCATAGTTGGTGGGACACGCTGTATTGTGATTACTATGACGAATAAACATGTCCTATACCCTTGTGTTTATATCATACTTATTGGGTAACTGCTAGTAACAAAATTGATATTCAACTTAAAAAGATACTTATTAAATTAATTACCTTAAAAATCATTGTATGTAAACATGATGTACGGGACTGATTATTAGCCGTTGTATAATTTGTGGTAAATATGTATTCATATTTCTTTCTAACTAAAGATGTGAATTTCTATTTACTCGTATAATCTGCATAATTACCTATAATACGTTACGTGTTAAGTGGTATTGCAATGCTATAAGGTATCAACTTCATGTAATAAATTGATCGAAAAGAAAATATTCAGTATTGCAATTTTCCTTACTTCAAAAATAAGAGATGGCCTCTCCCAGAAATTTAGCCCTAAGAAAACGGTTTAAAACTTATTTATGTGACACTTTTAAATCAATAAATTTGTTCTCCGTTTCAGAATCCACCTCGTACCAACCTTCTTATCAGTATAATATTAATCAGTTCAATAACTAAGAAACACAGTACTGTGGTCCGATTAAAATAAGTTGGTGATGGAAAGAAGCGACGTTGACAGTTTGCATACCACTGAGCACGTGGTCCCGGGACAAGAAAATACACACTTGAAATAAATACTTAGTAAAGTAACAAAATCGTACACTCAAATTCTATGGAGTTACAGCTTCGGAAGCACAACTGTCAATCACCAACTTCTTTTAATCGGACCATGGGTTTTGTATTCAGTGCACACAAATACAGATTTATAAAATTTGAAAAGCTGGGCACGGTCTACTGGGCGGAGAGCGAATCAAGAAAGTTGTTCAAGGCCGTTTCCGAGGGGTGAGCGATTTCTGCGGTGGCCTCGCACGAGCACTCGCCCAAGTCGGGCCCCCGGGCGACATCAGTTGTGCTCGAGTTTGAAGGAAGAGACTCGCTTTGACTACGATTCCTCTGGACAGCATGTCTTGCGTGAACGTCTTCGAGAGCAAAGTTCAGTGAGTGGTTGATGTGGTGTAATTAAACTGGTGCAATCGTTAATCTTTTCTGTGTACTTCTTGTCAATCTAGAATCTGGTGTAAAATTAAAATGTTAAATTGGTGTTTTCGGCGTTTGGAACTAGAAAATTGATGCACATGTTAACCATTTAAAATGGACTGGTGTTTTTCGCCTGGCGGTCAACTCATGAAATCTGCTGCAACCATACGGTAAGTAAAGATTTATTTTTGATGTGGTATGACAATGAATGATTGATGAATATTCTGTACCATCCCTAGCATACTATTGAATATCAAGCTGGCGACTTCATGTAGTCAAGTGGTGCATATAAAATAGGCAAAAGAGAGGTTAGGAAATAGTTGAAGCCTCACTCCAGTATTTACAAGTAAATGAGGCGAGGGGAAGAGTGGAATAACTACAGTATGACAATATTAACTACTAATTTAGCGTTTCAGCGAATCAGAGAATTACATGCGACATATAAGTGACAAGAAGAGATGAAAACATAAGGATGATTCAATGTTAGTTTTATAAACGCAAGTTACCTTGAGCCCACGCTTCGCTAGATGCAAGAGGAATGGGGAGTTTGATTATTTGGACAAAAGGAATTTTGCACGAAATTAGAAGTTGGGTTTTCAATGCAAAATAGTTTCTATTACACGTGAGCAAACATTTCTGGTTATCACATTTTGCCTACAACGCTCGTTTCTATTATTTGTTCTTAATTCAATGAATGTTGCCAACGGAGTGGGGTGGTAGGTATACCGGGGCTCAAGGAAACGTGCGCATAATATACAAAAACATTGCTGTATTGGAAGTGACTTTCTATGTTTATCAAGGAACCAATGAACAAACAGCGGTGCGGTAAACAAGTTAGAGTTTCTTAAAGAGTGATGGAAAGTTTCAAATGGAGGGGATGAATTTCGTGAGCATGTTGGGGAAAATAATTATTAAGATAACAATAAACTCATTAAACTCTATGGTTGCACTGTTTTACAACAAATTGACAAATTAAAATCTTCTGTGACAAATTATATCTTTAATATCTACAGGAATGTTATAATATTTATGCAGATTCGAGATAATTGTGAATTGATACGCTGTGCCCTCCGATTTTTCTCGTAAGATAACCAGGCAAAATGCCTTCTTGCGTTGTCGAAGACATTCTTTCATTGCATTACTATTTACAGAACAAAAGACAACATTCACAACAATAAATTAAAATGAACTACCGTTTACAAATTTATCTTTTTGTAAAATAATTTAAATCTAAGTATGCTCACGAACTAATTAAATTAGTGTTTATTGAAGCAGACGTTCCCAAGTTCTAACTTCATTTCCGCCGCGGTCGCCTGAAATTGCATTTGTTACTGAAAAATAACGAGGAATCACTTCCCCTTCCCTCATTTTCGTGTTTCGTCAGACCATAAACACGGAGAAGCCCTCGCTTATCGCCGGGAGAATCTCGACCGAAATAGACGGTTATCGGTCACGGGGAACCGCCGCCCCTTCTGCCGCGATGCACCCGTCGCCCCCGCCGTCCCCGCCGCCCCCGCCGCCCCCGCCGCCCCCGCCGCCGCCTCGCCCCCGCCGCCGCCTCGCCACCGCCCCCGCCGCCCCCGCCGCCCCCCGCCGCCCCCGCCGCCCCCGCCTCCCCCGTCGCCCCCGCCGCCCCCGCCGCCCCCGCCGCCCCCGCCGCCCCCGCCGCCCCCGCCGCCCCGCCGCCCCCGCCGCCCCCGCCGCCCCCGCCGCCCCCGCCGCCCCCGCCGCCCCCGCCGCCCCCGCCGCCCCCGCCCGCCCCCGCCGCCCCGCCCCCGCCGCCCCGCTTCCTCCGGTCGCCCCGAGCCCTCCCGCCACCTCCAAAACCCCGCCGTCCCCGTCACACTGCGCCCCCGCCCCCTCCCGCCATCCCCCAAGACTCCACCGCCCCGGACGTACTGCCGTCACCCCCCCACTCTACCATGTACTCGTATGTGTCCCCTGACCCTTCGCCGCCCGCAGCTCCTCTCCATGCCGCCCTTACCTTCCTCCCATCCTATCACTGTCTTTATCCCTCTATCCTTCTCTCTCTCTCCCTCTCACCGTGGATGTGGCTAACTTCGTTTCCGCGGAGGCGAAGCGCGTCTTCCGGAGGAGCGAGAGACGGCGGCGGAAGCGGCCCTTAAAAACGAGCTTTCGCCACGCCCCGCCGTCCATCGCGCGCTCACTGCCCGTCCTCGCCCGTCCTCACCCGGCAAGCTCCTCCTTACCTCTTTTTTTTCTGCCCTCAGATAGGCCACCCTGCTGTTGCTTCATTCGGTGCATATCCATATCAATCGAACATAGAAGTTGGTTTGTCTTATTGGATATCAGATATTGAACGAGTAAATTTTTGGTAATTCTACCCCTGTTGTATAATCATAATGCAACCAAGCAAAAGCCTCTTTTAACGGACGTCTTCCCTTACGAATAACCGAAAAAAATGAGTTGCAGGATGGCGTTTGAGTCTTCCTATTCAAAGAAAGGGGATTTCTTATTCATGTAATCTTTTTTTTAGAAGATGGTATTACGAAAAGTTTTGAACGGCCGGGAATACAAATTGGTAAATTTGTAAATAGTAAACTTGATAAATTTTCCTCTGATATTGTCTCAGTTTGTGAACTTCAACCGCGTCTATTATTTTCCCTTTTTTCTCGCTAATGATGTTAATAACTACTATTTCATGCAGAACGATGATAGTCTTGGGACAATAGACAATAGAATGTAATTGTGAGTGCAAGTAAACTAAAGCGTAGATTCAGTTTATTTTATTGGTGTTTATGTTGCATGTCTATCGCAGATCATTGGTGATCCGAAGGAAGACTTCAATGTAATTCTTATTCATTTGCAAAGATTCTTTGTCACAGTCAATTTTATATTATATCTGCAATTAAAACATTTACATTTTTCAGTGAGTATTAAAACTGTGTGTAACATTTCTTGGTGAGAATACTATAGTAATGTAGTAAGATAGTAGTTTACTTTGACCAGGAATGCTGATGTTAACCGCGCCCCAAGCAGCGTTGAATCAGAACGTAATATCAAGAACTGTATTGTGTTTGGCGTCGGGTCCTATCACATTTCTAGTACGCTCTAACAATTACAATTTCGTATGTACGCGAGAATGGCCGAAGCGCTTCTGATCAGCGTACTTGGTGTTGGGAACCCTTCCAATTTAATGACGTAGAAACTCGATTTTGAATGTCACACCGTACGGTCCAGGGATTCGATGCGACGACCTCAGAAGTTAATAATTACAGACGTCGCTGACCATTTACAGAACTGCAAGGACGGGAGGCTATTTGTATGGAAAAGCGATGAAATTCTAGGGCTAGTGTTGTCAAGGTCGATGCCACGAGCGGGAGTCAGTGGCACGAGTGCCACGACGAAATCCCCTCTCCACGCAGTTCATTACCCCGCCACCAGACAACGCCATCCTTATTCTAAAACGGCGGGGTTGCTAATAGTTTCCTCTCCCCATGCTAGTTTCGCAGAGAAGCTTGTGGCATGCTACGGCGCCACGACTCGTGCCACTGCCACCTACACCACACTGTTGTAGGCGTTGGTACCGCCAGTCCTGGGATATTCCCGCGGTCTGAGTTTTGACACTTTCAAAGAAGCGTAAATGGCGCATTATACTAATAATTTATAACGTTTTGCGTTGAAAAGAAGGAGATTCGTAAGGAGTCAGAGTTATATCGCTGTGTTTAAATGAGTTTAATTTGAATTTCAATACACTCCATTTAAAACGGGCAACTTTAAATCAGCTTCTCCACTATCGTTCTCATTGTGAGTTTGAGACGATGATGACTCACGTACATGTCGCGTCATGTCTGTAGCCGGAAAGCAAATCCACGATTACTTTTATGCCTTGTTTTTTTATATGTGCAGTACAATAGTGTGATGCATTGGAGGAAATTCTTTCAGGGTCAGTTTAGAGAAGTTGAAATAAAATCTGATGTTATTAAAGAGCACTGAACTACACAGAAAGACATTAATTTAAATTGTTTCTTAAAAAAATCATTATGGCCAATGCTACGTAGACAAGCCATGCAGAATCAATGACGAGTTTGACATAAGATTTTGTCGTTTTCATTGTGCGTATTTATGACGGTTAGAGGCGAAGAGGAAACCATCTCTTCATCAATAAATTTTTCAAATAGTACGCACAAAACAATTTTATGATAATTTAGGAATTTTTAAATTTTTAATTGATGAGAGGATTTCAATGTTCTTTCAGCAAATCAACGGTATTTAATTAAATTAATGATGCACCAGAATGTGAAAAAGATTTCTAATGCTAATTCATCATCAAAGAAGATTGGATTTTTCGTATGTTCTCTTTGCCACTTGTATCTCCCAGAGCACATCTGGATTTATAAGCGTATTTGGTCCGATAAGATAAAAAAATACTTATTAGCCGAATTCAAACCAAAAATTCGATAAAATGATGTACAAAAACGGGTCATTTCAAATTGCGATAGCAAATAATGATTCTATACTAAACGGCATTTTTCTAAAGTGAAAAGAAAAAAAATACGCTTTATTAAAATCCGCCCCCTTACTTATGACACATGTTGATACATGACTGCAGCTGATGTTAAAATGGAAAGGGCACGGCGAAGTTCACGTGGGCCGACGGCGCTTTGTACTCAATATCCGCGCAGCCGGAGCCACCACGCCCACTCGGCCGTCCTCCGCAGATCCGCCACGGCCCAGAATAGCCGCCGCCCATGGGCGAGGTACGTCGGAGCACATGCTCCGCGCCTCACGCCATTCAAGAGTTAGCACTCGGCGGCCGCGGGGGCGGGGGCGGGGGCGGGGCGCGGCTGGCGTGGGTGGTGCGGACGGCGCGAGCGGAGGTTTCGATGAAGGCAGTGGGGACGGAGGTGGGGACGGAGGTGTGGACGGAGGTGGGGACGGGGTGGACGGGGTGGACGGGGTGGACGGGGTGGACGGGGGACGGGGTGGACGGGGGGGACGGGTGGACGGGGTGGACGGGGGGACAGGTTGGACGGGGGGACGGGGTGGACGGGGTTGACGGGGTGGACGGGGTGGACGGGTGGACGGGGTGGACGGGGGGGACGGGGTGGACGGGGTGGACGGGGTTGACGGGGTGGACGGGGTGGACGGGGGGGACGGGGTGGACGGGGTTGACGGGGTGGACGGGGTGGACGGGGTGGACGGGGTGGACGGGGGGACGGGGTGGACGGGGGGACGGGTGGACGGGGTGGACGGGGTTGACGGGGTGGACGGGGTGGACGGGTGGACGGGGTGGACGGGGGGACGGGGGGGACGGGGTGGACGGGGTGGACGGGGTGGACGGGGGAGACGCGGTGGACGGGGGGTACGGGGTGGACGGGGTGGACGGGGTGGTTGCGATTGCTCAGTGGCATCATTGTTACCTCTGCAGCATTGTTTACCGGGAGGTTCTAGTGTTGAGTCCCTACAGCGGGAGATTTTCAACACTAGCTGTATGTATGTATGTATGCAGTGGACGTGACAGCCTGTGAACGGTCTCAGGCCTACAGGCTACGTCCTTGCCTCGCGGGTTAAGGCGGTACGTGTGGTTAGCACGTGGACATCCCCACGCCGTATTTCGGTCTTCTCAACCTGAGAAGTGAATCTTCTCATTGTCACACAGCAACACATACTGGGACATTGCAAGGCAAACGCACAGTGTAGTCTCACCGCGACCGGGAATCGAACCTGGGGCCGCGTTGTTGAAAGCGGGCATGCTGATCAAGAGCTAGCCGCGAGATTGTATAGCTAGGTCTAACTGAGCGTCGGTCTGCAGGAGAATTCTAGCAGCCGACAGCTCTGATCGGTAGTTTTCGTTGGTTTCTCCGATCCGTACCAGGTAAATGCGGTGCAGTCGCGTGGCAAACAGACCGTGGAGCGGGAACCTTTTCTTAATTTTCGTCTTCTCTCCTACACACAAACACATGCACTTTACTACAAAAAATGCTCACTACTGTCTGAAAACTAGAGGGTAGCTTATGGTGTTAGAACTAGTTTCGAACAATCGACTTGGGCGGTGACTCTCTGGGAGAGGTACTTTATGGAAGAAACCCCACAACCCTACTTGTAGTGGACGCCTTACATCACGTCACATCGAAGGAATATCGCCACCTCCCTGGCTGTGAATATAGTGTGCACTACAATTAGGGGAATAATTACACAAGTGTTTCATTATATTCCACAATTAATTAAAGAATGTGAATTTTACTTTACACATTCATATACAGATTTATTTACATTAATTACTATGCATATTACAGAACGTTTCGACAAAACTTTCTGGTCTTCTTCAGAAGTTAAATTTTTTTTTTAAAAAATCACAATGATTTAAAGGTAATGTGTATATAAATTTGGGAAGTAAAATTCAGTCTTTAATTAATTATGAGATGTAATGAAAATATAGGCATTTTCTAAATAATTTTGAGAGACTGGCCTGAGTTGTTGAGTCCCGTAATCAATACTCACTCGACGGAGCGGGCCGGAGGCAGGGACGGGGGCAGCTATCTCTTTATATTGCGATTTTCATAACTTGCCCCTGACAGGAATCAGCTGTTTCGCTCCCATCCAATTGGGAGCATATATTTCGCGACAGTTACGTCACTACGGTGACGTTCATACTCCCGATTGGATGAAACCGGCAACAGCTGATTCCTGTCAGGGACTAAGTTACGAAAATTGCAGTATAGCTCTTCGCCACGCGGGCTTCCGATCACTATCATGTAGGCTGTTGTCATAGCGAGCGCCCCTACGGACTGGACTATCGTCTGTTGTCCGTCCACATTCCTCTCCCTTTGAACTGTTTTTGTGTGCGGACAGAGGAATGATTTATCACAAGCGCTCAGGGAAATTCCCATGTACTTGTGGATCTAGCTAATCGTAGCACGTGCAACCACTTGTGTTCACGTCAGGTTCTTGAAGTTTGAAGTACAGGGATTGTAAATATTGTTTGTAAAGAGTTTTAGAGATCAGAATTTTTGGAGTCATGTAACAATCCTTATGTCAGATTGTTCCGTTGTTGAAATATTGTTTGATTTACGGTATTACAGAAATGTTAAATTTTTCTTTAAATTGTTCTCAAAAGTACATAACATTTCTAATGAATTTTTTTTGGAGTTCGTTTTTTTAAAAGATTTTTACTTCTTAATGATTACAAACATTTCTGCGTAAATAAACCTACTTTCATAAGAATTCATAAACTCGAAAAAAGCTGGGTACATGAAACAATGTTACGTGTTCTAAAGAAACAGACAGTTTAATCTAAGTATAGTAAAGTTGGTGCCTGACTTATCTTGCTGAAACATACAGCATAACTAGAGCAAAAATACTGCTTAACAAAACCTCACAGAATGGCTTTTCAAAAAGTACGCACAAGTACCAAGCAAGCACACTGCTCAAGAACAACTAAATTCTCACGCATAGTACTCCAGTTAATGTTTTACCTGCAGTTAATGTTTTAACTTTTAATAATAATGTTAAATATTTAATGTTTTAACTTTTAACCAAAACACTGACTACTGCAATAACATAAAATAGTATATAATGAGTACAAGAGTTCTTTCAACTTTCATCAACTTTAGGTACTGAGTCCATTCGTGCAATTCCGATCAACTCGAAGGAAGAAATGAGTTTTCTTAAGCAAAATTTGAATATTTCTTTTATAATTTTCAATTTAGCAAATTTTACGATAATAACTAATTTTAAACCGTTTTGTGGATCTATATGATTATTTTTTTATTTGTATTATCACAGAAATGATGGATACGATTATGTGTATTAAATTAATGACGTTAAGAAGTGAAAGATATTATAGGTTAAACCCTGAAAACTGGTAATAGAGAGTTTTTGCCACCTCGAACGGTAAGTACTATCGATCTTCTGCGCATGCGCAGATGCACTAAAGTGATGCGAAACTTGCATGCGCAGAAGATCGATAGTACTTAACGTTCGAGGGTGCAAAAAGTCCTTAATAGAGAGTTTTTTGCCACGTCGGAGAGTTTTTGCCACCAGCACTATCGATCTGCAGATGCACTAAAGTGATGCGAAACTTGAACTGCGCACGAGCAGAAGATCGATAGTGCTTTCAGTTCTAGGTGGCAAAAACTCTCTAATAACCATTACAGGGGAGATGTAGTAGTGTGTTTTAAAGTTGGATCCGAAGCGTCGCTCGCGAGCGCCTTGGCACCGCGCTCCATCATTCAGCCGCGCAGCGACTTGGAGGCGGCTGGGGCGGTCGACATCGCCGCGCATCTTTCTTTGATTGGCGCGTTGGTCGCCGCGGGGGGCGTCGGAGTGCAGAGCGCTGTCGGCGCCCGCGCGGGCTCAATGTTGCATGGCCGCCTCCGCACGCCCGCGCCCGTGAGCAGGCGGCCTTGCTTTCGCGCCTAGAGTCCCTCGATCCAGAGAGGAGCGCAACCGCCGCCGTTGAATATCCTCTCACCCGATAGCCCCGCTGGACAGCAGTCAGGAAGCCGAAGCAAAATTATTACAATTGGTGACGTTATGGAGATGTTCAAGAATAATTGATATTGGTTTCGGGTAGATTCATGGTTCTCAACATAAGGAATATTACGCAATTCCAATTTTCCTGACAACTGGACATAAAATGGCGGGATCAATGGAGCCGTGGAGGCCGTGGAGCAATGGAATGCGCTACTCTCTGCATCTAGGGACTCTAGCCGCGCCGCGCCAACGCGCTCTCTTGTGGTACTGGTAGGCAGTGGTGGATCCAGCCAAACATTGGGGGGTGCATCATAGATTTTTGTTAAATAATATATTATATATTAATAATATATTTATATTAATATAATCATATATTTATTATGTTCTATATAATTTTTCTAGAGTGCGTATATGTAAATATATGATAATATACAATATTATTTATTGTTATAGTTTAATGACCTTAATAAAAACAAATATATTGTAATTTGATAACAATTTATTAATTGTTATGCATCGTATTAACGTTTCGATCCCTTTTTTACACCATAGTGATAATTTTTATTAAAATGCTTCTTTATGATTTTTGATGTCAGCGAACTCTGGACAATAGATTTTGAAAAAGACCCCAAACAGGTTCGAAACGTTAATGAGATGTACAGCAGTCAATAAATTGTTATCAAATTACAATATGTTTTTATTAAGGTCAATAAAATATATTAAATAAGTAAGCTATAGAACAGACGATTATATTCATTCAAATACAATACTATTGTTTAAATAATTACATAATTTTAATATAAATAAATATTTAAACCAATTGTGCCGAATAAACGAAGGGAACAGACGAAAAACGTAGGCCTTTGGGGGGGCCCCCATGGCCTCCACCTGGATAAGGATGTGACGTCCATGTTTTTCAAAACATGGATGTATTTAACGTAATTTATTGAAGCCGAAGTTTTTTGAGCATTGATGTGGGTTGACTATATTTACATGGGTAATATTTTTTAAATACAAAATTGAACCTTTATACCAAAATTCTGTAATAATTTTCATATATGCCCACATAAATTGAATTTTCCGCAGACTTGTGACCAAGGGAGAAAAATAAATAAAATCGAGTTTTTGCCAATAAAGTAATCGAAGTGTTATTAATTATCTTGATATTTTTTGACTTTAATTTGTCTCAATTGAAATGAATAAATGAGACAACATTCACATTAAATCCACCCACGCGAACTTCAGTGGCTACGTATTTAGTTTTAACAAAATCGATGTTCAATAACATCGGTGGTTTTGGATCGATGGTTTATTAACATTGATGTTTTGAATTTGAGCATCGATATTTAGAGACTTCGCTGATTTGTTGTTGATATCGGGTCTCTACTGTTTGAACAATAGGCCGCGCGCACGCACGGGCGAATTTCCTTTTTTTCTTTTCTAATTCAAGAGCTCATCATCGGAGCTTCTTACTGGCTTATGTTGCCGTGATGCGTCTGACGTTGTATTGGAAGATTGTCGAAGAAATACTAATTTTATCTCATTAATTAAATTTCTTCAATGTTTGGCATTCTAGTGTCAGATTAACCCAGAACTTTTTCGGACTAATTCTTTCAAAACTTGATATTACTCTTCTTTTAGTATTGTAAACGCATTTGACAAGAACGTTTCGATAGAAAATAATTAGAAAGTGTTTCTTGGGATGGGATTATTAAAGATAAATATTTGACACATGTAACGAAGCGTGGACAATTTTTCTAAGTCGGTCGTTAACGACCCAGTGGTATAAATGGGTTAATCCGACTTTTGCATATGTAGCGGTGTTCCCGGGTCTGGGCATGGGGGTAAGGGAGACGTGTGGCAGTCTCATCGCCTTTTTTGGTATGCCTTTGCTATCTTTCGCCACACAGCTACATAAACTGAGATGATTTGTATCAGAAAGCTGCAGCTTTATTTTTGCCCCGACCGAGACTCGAACCCTGAGGCGCCAAACAGAAAGCTAACACACTGACCATAAGCCATAAAAGGGGGAATTTCTTTAATGTACATTCAATGTGTCATTGCATTTTGCCCCTATTGCATCTTTTTTAAGATAAGTGAGGCGAGGTGTGAATACAATGGATGAGATTTCAGGAGGTAAATGAAATTAATCCATTTCTTCTAATCCATTTGCCTAATATTTCTGTAGAAATAAATTGCAAATAAACAGAATTCATCAAAAGTAACTTTCTGTAATATTTTCTAGATGATCGTGTTAAATAAATGCGCGGGGAGACCCATATTATTTCCTCTAGTTGTCAATAAGAACGCTGTTGTTAACATGCTTTGTCTGCATTTAGTGTTGTCTGTTAGATAGCTAGGGAGGAGAGGAACTTCATGCAGTCGAGAGAAGCTCAAATCGCGTATGTGTCCTCATTCTGCCTCTTGTGTAGTGAACGGCTTCCAATGCGGCAGATCCTCGTGCTACCCTTAGGAAGTTCAGATAGTGGTCGCCACCACCAGCGATCGGACTTCATGCTCAATTTGTCTGCGGTAGTGGCAACCCTGGTCCCGTCTGCTCGCCGCCATTAGCCGCCGTCGTGCGGGGATTGTATTAGACCAATCAAATTTTACAGCGGGGCCGTGACGTAAAATACGCCTCGTGCACGCCGCCAACTCGTAAACGCGCGCCGCCCCCGCTGTCGCCACCAGCGCTCCCCCCGCCCCGCCCCCGCTACGCCCTGCACCGCCCCGCTCCTCCCCGCTCCTCCCCGCTCCTCCTCGCTCCGCTCCGCCCAAGCCCGCTGCGCCTCGCCTGCCCCACCCCGTCTCGCTCCGCACCCGCCCAGCTACGCCCCTCCCCGCCCCTCCCACCCTCCCCCCGCCCCTCCCCACCATCCCCGCCCCTCCCTCCCTCCCCGCCCCCGTCCCTCCCCGCCACTCCCTCCCCGCTACACCCTCTCCCCGCCTCGCCCTCCCTGCCACGCCCCTCCCCGCCACGACCCTCCCGCCACGCCCTCCCCGCCACGTCCCGTCACTCCCCACCCCTCTCCGCCCCGCATCGCCTCTCCACGCCCCGCACCGGCGTCTCTCCTCCATCGACTGCTCGATCAGCTCTGCCCACTTCCCTCACCTCGCTTCGCTCTCATCGCTACCACGCCGTCCACCACTTCACCTCGCCACCTCGCCACCCCGCCACCCCCCTTAAACCCGTCATCCCACAAACGTGCCTCCCCGTCATTCTCATCATCCCAGCATTCCGCTACCCTCGTCATTCCACTTACGCGCCACCCAGTTACATCGCCATCCTGCTCCCCCTCGCCATCCCACATCCCGTCATCCTACCAGCGCGCCTTGTTATCCTGTCATTCCGCCATTTCGAAATCTTGCCTCGTCACCATCCACGCTATTCCACCAACGAGCCTCCCCGTCATCCCGTCATTCCATCATTCCGTCATCCCTCCATTTCATCATCGAATCAACAAGCCTCTCCGCCATCCCCGTTATCCCACCTTTGCGGCTCCCCGCCATCCCGTCACCTCGACATCCCATCAAGACGCCTCCCCATCATCCCCGTTATCCCATCATCCCAACAACCTGCCTCCCCGTCGTCCTCATTTTCCCTCCATTCGGCCTCCCCGCCATCCTCTCATCTTCCTATCCCGTCATCCCATCTCGCCACCAAGCTGACTGCGCCATCCTATCTCCCCGCCAAACACTGCCACTTCGTCACATCGTCAAACCGACATAGCCAACTCGCCACAACAACAAACCGACACCCTGCATCTCCACACCGCCACTGCCACATCCACCCACTTCAACTGCATCCTCAGTTCTCACTGCCGCGTCTCTTTCTCTGACACTTCCACCACCAACAGCTTCACTTGTCTCTAGGCCTGGCACTTCACTCTATTCACGTTTACGTTGCCCGTCCCTCGATCGCCCCCTTTCTCTCCTAATCCACCTCATTCACCCCTCTATCTCCTCTCCTGCCTCGTACAACATCAACTCCATCCGCCTCCACCGTCACCTTCACCGCCTCCGAAATGGCCACGCCCATCGCCGCCTCGCCCGTCAGCCCCCTTCCACTCTCATGCGACGCGCGAGAAGGACAGGCGGCTGAAGCGAATGGCCGTGACTTACGAGAGCGGACGCCTCTCGCCAGCCGCGCTGTTCGAGGGGATGTTTACCCACCTCCTCATAAAGAACGATCGCTCCCAGATGAACACCCTTTGTTGTCCTCTGTCGACGAGAGAGTGTGGGCTGCTCTCAAAGATCTACTGGAAATGTTCACTCGTTCATGGGAATTCTGAAGTGCGGGTCAATTCAGTCATAGCGTATCGATTTCTTTTCCCGACACTAGTCTTTGTAATTTGCCACTAACAACGGCAACTTGGTAACGCTCTGTGGACCAAAATGAACGTAGTCCCATTCTCTTGCTCGGCGCTGGCGGGATTGGAGGGGAAGGAGACCGTTCGATCAGTAGCGGCTTCTTGGATTTGCACCCCGTTCCCCGACCATTCCTCCCGTACATGCCCGAACAAACGCCCTTCCTAAGGTCCGCACTCTTTCCCGCACTCTCGCCCGACCCCCCTTGCGTGGCTCGCCCCCTCACTCACCCGTCCCGTCCCGTCCCCTCCCCACCCATCCCCCACTTCCCCACAGTTCACCGCCCCTTGTGTGCTCTCCCTGCCACGGCCTTCCCGCTCTTCCCCTCCCCCTTCCTTCCCCTTTATTGGTCCATCCCCACACCTCCCTGTCCACATTGTCTTCCCTCCGCTTCTCTCCTCACCCCGCTCCGACAACCGAATCACGCCCGCTC